>WNWK01015724.1:0-46961 GCA_009830355.1 Cherax destructor
CCAGTGAACCCCTGGTCAGGACAGCACCGGTGAACCCTGCACCGGTGAACCCCTGGTCGGACAGCACCGGGGACCCCTGGCACCGTGAACCCCTGGTCAGGACAGCACCGTGAACCCTGCCGGGACAGCACCGGTGAACCCCTGGCCGGACAGCACCAGTGAACCCCTGGTCGGGACAGCACCGTGAACCCCTGGCCGGACAGCACCGGTGAACCCCTGGCCGGGACAGCACCGGTGAACCCCTGGCGGACAGCACCGGCGAACCCCTGGCCGGGACAGCGCCGGTGAACCCCTGGCCGGGACAGCACCGGTGAACCCCTGGCCGGGACAGCACCGGCGAAACCCTGGCCGGGACAGCACCGGCGAACCTACTACTCACTACTTGAAGACACATGTGCAACAGCAGGATATCTTTATTGGTGAAACGTTTCGCCCACACGGCAGACTTCTTCAGTCAAATACAAAGGTAGAAGTAGTAGCAGTAATGGAATAAAGTTGGTATAATCAGAAAAGGTATTTGAGAGGTTCAGTCCCTCAGCCTGAAGAAGAGTTCAGCTTCATGAAGCTGAAGCATGAAGCAGCCACTCGTGGGCCGAAACGTTTCATCTAACGTCCTGAACATAAGTGCCCTTTTCCACAATGTCAACACAAGCAGCTTGCACAGGCACCCTCTCCACAAGGCACCTCTCCACAAGGCCCTCTCCACAAGGTCCCTCTCCACAAGGCCCCCTCTCCACAAGGCACCCTCTCCACAAGGCACCCTCTCAAGGCACCCTCTCCACAAGGCACCCTCTCCACAAGGCACCCTCTCCACAAGGCACCCTCTCCACAAGGCACCCTCTCCACAAGGCACCCTCTCCACAAGGCACCCTCTCCACCACATCAATCTGGTCCAGGTTCAAGGTTTCTGTGTTCGCTAAAAGACAGTATTTAACCTCTCAAGAATACCTCTCAGCATTAATTTATTATTATTATTATTATAATCAAATAGAAGCGCTAAACCACAGGGGTTACTCTCAGCATTAAGAACAATAATACCTCTCAGCATTACGAACAATAATACCTCTCAGCATTACGAACAATAATCCCTCAGCATTACGAACAATAATACCTCTCAGCATTACGAACAATAATACCTCTCAGCATTACGAACAATAATACCTCTCAGCATTACGAACAATAATACCTCTCAGCATACGAACAATAATACCTCTCAGCATTACGAACAATAATACCTCTCAGCATTACGAACAATAATGCCTCTCAGCATTACGAACAATAATACCCTCAGCATTACGAACAATAATACCTCTCAGCATTACGAACAGTAATACCTCTCAGCATTACGAACAGTAATACCTCTCAGCATTACGAACAATAATACCTCTCAGCATTACGAACAATAATACCTCTCAGCATTACGAACAGTAATACCTCTCAGCATTACGAACAGTAATACCTCTCAGCATTACGAACAATAATACCTCTCAGCATTACGAACAATAATACCTCTCAGCATTACGAACAGTAATACCTCTCAGCATTACGAACAGTAATACCTCTCAGCATTACGAACAATAATACCTCTCAGCATTACGAACAATAATACCTCTCAGCATTACGGACGCGGTAATACAAGACCCACCACTCATACAACCTGCTGTACCACTACACACTGCCACCTCCATCACCCTGAATAATCCCAACAGTTTGACCAATTGATCTAAAAAGAACACTTGACAGACAGCAAGCAGCAGCAGCAGCAGCAGCAGCTGCCACTGCTGCTTCATCAGTCATATTCCTTCAAGACTGGGGGACTGATTACCTCATCTCTTGCGTATAGTTTTCATTCTTCACACTGTGTTCTTGTATTGATGAAGCCACTGGAGGGCGAAACGTCTACAAATAAAGATACCCAGATGTTGCACATGTATCTAATTCTTTAAGTTGTTGGTACTGAATATCATTCACGTACAATACCTCAGTTATCAGTGGTATCCAGCCGGTTCGTACGTTGGATTGCGTGCGGCCAGCAGTAACATCCTGGTTGATCAGGCCCTGATCATCCACCATGAGCTTGGTCTCAGACCGGGCCGCGGGGCGTTGACCCCGGAACTCTCTCCAGGTATACTCAGGTATTCAGTACCAACTAGATCATGAATTAGACACATGTGAAACATCTGGGTATCTTGTAGATGGCGAAACGTCTTCCCAAAATACACAGATGTTACACAGGCAATTCGTCAAAACTCACTGAGACCGTCTTTAACACCTTAACCTTGAAGACTGCAATAATGCAGTCTTCAAGGGTTGCAAAGTGACCAGGATACGCAATAACAAGTGACATTTAGTGGATCTTTGAGGTAAAGGGATACAGGGATACCTATCTTGATTCACTTAGTAACCACAACACAAAATTATTATTATTATTATTATTATTATTATTATTATTTTCCACAACACCATCACCAACACTACCACTGCTATTATACTACTACTATTATCACCACTACTATAAATTCCATACTACACTACCACTACTAATAATAATACCACTAATCAGTAGGTTCTCTCTCATGAAGGTCCACTATCAATGTGATTTTACTTTTGCTAGACGTTAGGTGTTCAGGAATGTCCCGAGTCGTCCTGGCACTCTGGCTGCGACCTGAGTGCCAGGAATGACTCAAATGGAGTTGAGTCTTCGCCCTTGCCATAGGGCTGTCCCCTCCATAGGGCTGTAAACAGTACTACACTTGACCTGAAGAAGTCATCGTGCCCTTGTCATAGGGCTGCCTGCCATAGGGCTGCCCCTGCCATAGGGCTGTCCTGTCATAGGGCTGCCCTGCCATAGGGCTGCCCCTGCCATAGGGCTGCCCCTGCCATAGGGCTGCCCCTGCCATGGGCTGCCCCTGTCATGGGCTGCCCTGCCATAGGCTGCCCCTGCCATAGGGCTGCCCCTGCCATAGGGCTGCCCCTGCCATAGGGCTGTAAACGGTACTACACTGGAGTGTAAACAGTACATCTCGTATACCAACTCCGACATTTAAGACCCCCGTCAGGTAACACTTGTCCTGTTTCCTGACGAATCTACCTATGCGGGGAGCCACTGCCGGGTCACAACATGGAGAAGACCCGGGTCATGACCCGTCCTGACACTTACATGAACACGAGTGTAAAACTATATGACAATGCTATTAAAAATCAGATGTAGTATATTGTTTTCACAACGCGTTTAATAAAATCATACTATATAGAGAAGCTTAATAAGAGAACTACATTATTATTATTGTTATTATTATTATTATTATTATTGAGAAACATTCATGGGGAATGAGACATAATTAAGTTTGATGCAAAGAAAATAATGGTGGCTACAGTATATACTACCATGAGCCATCACCAGCATCCAGACACCTCCCATGATGGGTAATAATGTCATTAACAAACACCATAATCAGAATCGGTGGGTTAATGGGGTTTAAAGCCCTATGACCGGTGTTACGATCAGGGCCTCATTTATTAGCCTGTTTTGCCCCGTCGTAACAAGTTATTTAATTAAGCTTTGATTGTTTCATCGTTAGTGAAAATCATTATAGTATTAGGGTAAGTTTTTAGGAGATTGACCCAAGCAAGTAAAATTTGAGAAATTTAATATAAAAGAATTCATATAATTATTCAGTGTATGGTATAAAGTTCTCTCTTGCAGTGTAATAAATCATGATACACTTTATTCGAAAAAAGTCGATATATGACTGTACTTGTTTCTGTACAATATTCATACTCAATGACATGAGTTTCATACAAACAATATTTCACATCAACGTTTCGCCATACAATAACTGAGACCAATGCCTCAATAAAGGCAGCGAAGTATAAAATATCAATTGAAACATCAAATACATTTTCTTGAGACAATAATTCAGAATACCGACCAAAGCTCTGCTAATACAAGCTATCACCGTAAGTCGTGGATGAATAGACAATTTTCAACCCATACTAAGGATTTAACAAACCCTCTTAAAGGTGGAATAACTTCCCAAGCCTACTCCAAAGAGCGTATGACTACTCTTGTGAAAGTCAGTGAACCTACTCCTGGTCAGGAGTGGATGTGTGAACATACTCCCAATACCACGGTGTGGTAAGCTCAAGTTAGGTCGGTCACGTGACAGGGGGAGACCGGCTGGTACGTAAACAAGTAACCGGAGTATGACTAGTGGTCTCCCACTACATGACCGGCACAGTAAAACTTTAACATTGTAAAACATAAAATTACAATGTAACATCCTACCTAAAACATAGCTAAATCAAATAATAGTATAAAGTAAGACATTTTCGTTTTAGCTAATAACGGAAATATCCCCAATATACCATTATGATAAAAATACACACAATATAAAATATTGGGCGAGGGTATACCCGTAACACCGGAGGTCATCAAGGCTGCCTAATAAAAGAATACAACATTCGCTGCTCAGCCTTGGCTGTGGCAGGTGCTCCTGACTGCTCACTTGTTGTGCTAAGGCAGTTGGTGTATTCATAGCAAGATGACAACACAGTTTCGGAGAAGAGTGAATACTGTCTGCGTGGAACTCATAAATGGAGCCATTTATCCATCGAATGCTAATGTATTGCTGCCGGCTATCATTCGAGACAAATATGGCATAGCAAAT
Source organism: Cherax destructor (assembly GCA_009830355.1). Lineage (NCBI taxonomy): Eukaryota > Metazoa > Arthropoda > Malacostraca > Decapoda > Parastacidae > Cherax > Cherax destructor. The sequence goes on from WNWK01015724.1 coordinate 4,671, forward strand.
GATGATATTTACGGCGTTGCGCTCAATGGCAGTGCAAGAATATTCATCAAATTGACAACTACCCAAGTTTATGAAGCACTCGTTGATAAGTTCGAGGACAAGTGTTTGCAAGTAAATGCTACAGTGGAAGTGAAGTTAAAAGATGTTTCCAAACAATACAAATGGATAAAGGTCAGAAATTTGCCATTTGAAGTGCAGGAAATGGATGTAAAGAATGCTTTCAAGCAATATGGAGAAATACATGCGGCTGTTATGGGTCGTTGGACTGATGGTTTATATGAAGGTGTACCTGAGGGATCATATAGCCTTAAAATGTCATTACGAAGAGCAATACCTTCATATGTAGTGTTACCAGAATTCAGAACACAAGTATATGTAACATATGCTGGTCAACAACGAACATGTCGTATATGTGACTCGTATGAGCATATGGCTGCTGCATGTAATAAACGACAAGGACGGCGTCTAGATGAGGAGCGTACGAGTAAGGACGGACATGAAGAATCGCATGAATCTCAGGACGGTGTGGGCGTGGTCGCAACTGCAAGATGGAGTGACATAGTAACACAGTCGATGGAAACGTGTAAAACGCTTCCGGTGGACACACAGGCTGCAATGGGAACAATTGCAGAGGAAGCAGAACTAGATTTGGGTATGAGTGAGGTGATTCCTGAGTTGGTGAGTGGATTATTGGATAGTTCGCAAGGGACAAATGAGATTTGCTCTGTGGAAAAAGCTGAAGAGATTTTGAGTGTAGTGGGGGCAATGGGAGATAATAGTCCAGATGATGGAGGATTGGAAGTGCACGATGTGCAGGTAATTGTTCATAATGAGGATAGGGAAACTGATATGGAAATTCATAATGATTCAAGGAAACGAGCCATGGCCATGAGTGATGATGATGTACTTACCCCTGCGCAAAGGTCCTGTAAAAAAGTGTCTGTTGATGTACCGCAAAGGCCTTTGAAAAATAAAAAAAGGGGAGGTGATGTACAAGAAGTGAAGAATATGGATAGGAACGGTAGTAATGGACAAAGTAGTTTGGTAATGGAAGGAAAGAGAGTTAGTAGATCAAGAGGAAAACCACCTCTATTGTTTTCAGGAGCATCACGTTAAATGTTAATGGAGCTATGGCGGAGGTAAGAAGGAAGTGGATAGAGGTGTGTATGAAAAGATACGCAGTGGATGTGGCCTTTATACAAGAGCATAATTGTCGATGTGGTAGAAATTTGATTGTGCCGGATTATAGAGTGTATGCTGGTAGCTCTGGGTCTTTCAAGGGTGGAGTGGCGGTTTTAGTGAAGGAGAATAGCCCTTTTCAGTTGTTGAAGTGGGAAGAGGGTAGGGAGGGGAGGGTAGTGAGAGTAGACGGGGTATGGGGCGGTGTTCGTGTTGCTTTCATTGGCGTTTATTTACCAGCTACTAGCGTTAGAAGTGTAAAGGAAGAGTTTGTGAGAGAACAATTAATTTATTTTTTGAGAGGATTGCCAGAGGTGGTAGTATTGGGGGGTGATTGGAACTGTATCATACGAGAAAAGGATGTAGAACCAAGGGGAGGTGGATGTGTGTTGCGTGTTTTGCGTGATGTTTTGGGTAGTGTAAGTTTAGTGGATGTAGTTGCAGGGGGTGATAATGTAGATTTTACCTTTATAAGGAGGGGATATGCTGCGAGGTTAGATAGGATATATGTTTCTAGGATGGTTACTGTTGGTACGGTTATGTGTGTGGATGTTGGATTTTCAGATCATAGAGGGGTGTTAGTTGACTTGGAATGGTCAGGAATGGTCAGGTGGGTGGCTGGCGATTGGAAATTGAATGTGCAATTATTGGAAGGTGAGGAAGCAGTTATGGGTTTCGGTGAATGGTGGAAGTATGTGTGGGCAAAGGGGAGGTTAGAGAAGGATATTATTGCATGGTGGGTGAATGTAGCGAAGCCAGCTATTCAGAAATATTATAGGATGAAAGGTAGAGAAGAGGCGCAATGGAAGTATGGGTTCCAGAAGTATTTGGAAGGACAATTGGCTGAGTGTTGTTATGGAAGAACGGATAGGCAAGTAGTGGAAATGAGAAATATCAAAGATAAATTGCAGATGATTCATAATGAACGTTTTGATGCGATTCGTGTGCGTGGAGGCATAGAGGAGGTGTTGTGGGGGGATAAGCCCTCTATGTGTGTATTGCGAAAATATAGGAAAAGTAGACAAAACATGTTGATAAATAAATTGGAGGTGCATGAAACAATGGGTGTGTATGTGAAGGGGCACGTTATGCGTACGACTGACGCCATGAATTTATACGCGAGTGCATGGTACGGGGAATATTTTAAGAAAGATCTGAGTGGAACTAGGATGAGTGTTAAAAATGCGAGTGAACAGATTTTGAGTAGTGTAGAAACAATATTGAATAAAGAGGATAGGATGGAGATGGAAGGTGTTATAAGTGAGGATGAGGTGTGGGTTGCTCTGAATAACATGAGTCTGCGTAAGTCACCTGGGGTGGATGGCTTGCCGAGTGACTTTTATGTTGCAAATTGGGATGCGTTAAAGGAATGTGTAGTGAGGTTGTTGAATGAGATGAAAGAGACTGAATGCATGGGAGAGTCGCAAAGAACGGGAGTGGTAGTGTTGATACGAAAATCAGGTCTGGATGATACTATTAGGAATTATAGAGCATTGTCGATGATGTGTGCAGATTATAAATTGTTTGCTAAGGTATTGGGGAATAGGATAAAAAGTGTGTTAGAGAGGGTGATAGATAAAGGACAATATGGTATTCCGGGAGAAGTGTTACAAAAGGTTTGATGAGTATTCGAAAATTTATTGATGAAGGCGAGGGGGTGTTTTGGCTGTAGATTGGAAGGCGGCGTATGATAGTGTAGATCGGGAAATGTTATGGAAAATTATGAGGAAGCAAGGTTTTGGGGATGAAATAGTGAGATGGGCGGAATCATTGTATAGAGATGCTAGAGTGAGAGTGCAAATAAATGGAAAGATTAGTAAAGCTGTAGGCATGGGAAAGGGACTGCGACAGGGGTGCCCCTTGTCGCAAATTCTTTGCTTGTCTGCAGAATCCGTTGTATTGTTTAGTTAGACATGGTGTGAAGCACCTTAAGGAAGGTATGGATGGTGAAGCTGGGATAGTTGGATATGTAGATGATACAACTGTTTTGGTTACGAATGAGGAAGCGTTAACACGAGTGAATGAGTGTTTGGGAACATTTGGCATGGCGACAGGTTTAAGCATTAATAAGGATAAATCAAAATTGCTTGAGATTGGAATGTGGGGAGGTGGAGGTACAGGGGTATAGGTGTGGTTGGAAAGTAGTTGATAGTTTAAAGGTTTGTGGAATTGTGTTTAAAGATAATTTTGGAGAAGCAAGACTAGTTAATGCAAGGAATGTTTTAAAAGGTACTTTAAGTAGAATGAGTGGATGGAGTAGGGGTGATGGGACCATACATCAGAGAGTAATAGCGGTGAACACGCTATTATATAGTAAAATATGGTATGTGGCTGGGATTTACCCAATTTTAAGGGCGGATGTTGTGGCATTTGCGAGGAAAGTTATGAGATTTGTCTGGGGATATGGGAGACATTGGCTGAGTAAGGAATTGGTGATGAAAAAGGAGTGTAATGGGGGATTGGGGTTAATCAACTTAGAGGTGAGACTTATGAGTATGTATGTCAAAAGTTGTTTTTGGCAACGGGGAGTGAGGGCAGACGGGTTGGAGATGTCATGAGACATTTACGTGCATGGTGGAGTGGTAAGGATTTGGTACATTGTGAAGATATGTTGAGAATTCTAATGTGCGCCGGAAATCCGAGGAATATTCTAGTCCGACGTTTGGAAAAAGCAGGGAAGGTAAGGGAAGTAGTCGAGGGAATCGCTACTTTCCCAGTGTATGATTGGAAAAGTATCTGGGGTGGGTTAAAAGATCTCAAGATAAAGCCAAGGGTGAGAGAAGTTATGTATCGGTTTTTGCATGGGGTTTTGGCCTCTAAGGCGGTATTATATAAAATGGGATTGACTAGGGATGCTTGTTGTGGAATGTGTGGGGAAGAAGATACTGCTTATCATGGGGTTTATTTTTGTGAGCAATTGGGAATTATTAGGGAATGGATGAAACATTTACTTAGAATGATGGGAGGGGGAGGGATACACCCTTTGAGATTTATAGGTATGGATATAGGTGGAGTGCAGAAGGAAGTTAGGAGGGCTTTATTATATTTGGCGGTAGATTTTGTATATGTATCGTGGGGAATGAGGGGGATGTCAGGAAGGGAGAGACTGAATGCTATTGCGGCGAATATGTACAGAACTAAGTGTAGGAATAGTTTGATATATGGCATGGCGTGGGGCAGGTGTTTTCCTGGTAGTTACAGGGATTTTACAGTTAGGCAGCTGGTGGACTTAAGTTGATGTGCGTAGATGAAACGGGGCTGTTCTCCTTCGAGTTGAGACTTTTGTTGTGGATGATAACGTGGAATGCTTGAGGTTTGTTCTGGATGATAACGAGGGAATGCTTGAGGTTTGTTGTGGATGATAACGAGGGAATGCTTGAGGTTTGGTTGGATATAGATTTGAGGAAGGTGTGACGGGTGACAATTTATAGATGAGTTCTATGACTTAAAGACTAATAAGAGTCCTTATGGATGATGATTAATTGGATGTGGTGATTTTTAGAAGGATTTGGGACTCAAGTGGGGTATGTTAGAGGTGGTTTGACTCGAGGATAATGATAATGGTAGTAAAAGGACATGATTAATATATAAATTTTGGAAGTACACCTATACATTGAGTCGAGTAAATTTATTTGTAATTAATTTGTAATTGACCTTTGTGTAATTGCATCTTGTTATTTACGTATTATGGTAGAATGGCCTGGTTCTGTTTATTTTATAATTATTAAAATTTTGTTAGATTGTTTACATTTAGGGAAGTATTTAATTATTGTACATTACGTTGTTCGTTCATGAATGTAATGATATCCATTGGCACATGTCATTGTATATATATGTTTTTATAATATTATATATGAAAAAAGTTCTTGCACAATGTGTGTGTGCCTAGGATATCTTCCTTATTATTGCTGGATCATATTATCAAGGGATTTAGTTGTAGTTGTAGGTATATCATTGTATGCTTTTTGACCCCTTTGGGGTTCCCTATGTTTTGTTTAGTTAGGTGTATTTCGTTTTTTTTGTGTAAACTTTTGGATTGTATATTATATATGCTTGTTGTAATATGTATATATTGCTTATGTGTCAAACCTTTGACTAACGGTTGCCCTTCTGGTCATTTAAATTTCCTTAGTTATTCCTCCGTGGCTTTGTTCTGGATTTGTGTGTGTTAACAAACGGGGGGGTTGCTTTGCGGTACTTTTTAGGATCAGTAATCATTGTTTTGTTTTGTTCCTTTAATTAGGAGGGCTTTGGATCCTTTATTTTGTGTGACGGAGCTTTGTAAAATTTTTGTATCATTTAGCGTGAATTGTGCTGCTCAGTATGGTGATAATATGTGTCTTAAATATATTGTACACGAAATTTAATCAGTATTCATTGTTTTGTGTGATAAAGCTTAACTTAAGAATTTTACAGTTTTAGGGGTTTATATTGGATCAGGATTTTTCATAGTGTTACTTGTCTTCACACTATAGGATTTTGTGAATCATATATTTTTATATGTCAAGTGTGAGGGAACCTTATTTCAGTTTTACTGTTCTCTAGAGAAAGTGTTTCTATGTGATTAATTCTGGATTTACATAAAAAGGTTTAGATGTGTAGGCCAGTGAGGCCTAAGTGAAGATGGTAAAATAGTTATTGATGGGACTCATGTGCAGGTTAAATTATGTACTTTTATAGTGCACGTGAAGTTTTTGTGTAATGCCATGAGCATGGATAGGCTGCAAGTGGAATTGGGGGTTTGGAATTTTGTATATTGTTATATACTTCTATAATGTAATATTCAATGTATTGTAATGTGTTTTAAATAAAATATAAAAAAAAAAAAAAACTTATTCAACCAAAAATATGTTGGTTCTCCCTTACCATGAAAACTTGGTTGATATGCCTTCCTTTCTTAAGAATTTTAATATCAAAGTTGTATTTAAAAATCTTGATACAGTAAAAAGACTTTTGATAAAAAATTCCCCCCAAAATGCTGACGGATGTGTCTATAAGATTCCCTGTAAAATATGCGATAAAGTTTATTATGGTCAAACTGGTAAAAGTCTTGAACTAAGATTAAAACAACATAAATATAGCATTAGAACTGAACAAGATTCTAATGCTCTATTTATTCATGTGAGAGACTTTAACCATCCAATTGATTTTCAAAATGCTGAGAAGGTTGTATCAAGCAAGTCCATGGTTGAGAGGAATATAATAGAATCATGTTTCATTAAAAGCAGTTTTGAAAATAATATGAATATTTCTTTTGGTTTATATAAATTGGAATCATTTATAATTAATAAAATTTGGGAAGAATTTAATGATAAATTGGACTAATCTTAATTCTTGGGAAGAGTTTCAGGTCCTTTCTTATGTTCCTCTTCACAGAGTCGTGAGATGTTACGCTACTGTGAGGTGTAGTCTTTGTTAGTGTGATGTGACTGTGAGGTGTTGTCTTTGTTAGTGTGATGTGACTGTGAGGTGTAGTCTTTGTTAGTGTGATGTGACTGTGAGGTGTTGTCTTTGTTAGTGTGATGTGACTGTGAGGTGTTGTCTTTGTTAGTGTGATGTGACTGTGAGGTGTAGTCTTTGTTAGTGTGATGTGACTGTGAGGTGTAGTCTTTGTTAGTGTGATGTGACTGTGAGGTGTTGTCTTTGTTAGTGTGATGTGACTGTGAGGTGTAGTCTTTGTTAGTGTGATGTGACTGTGAGGTGTTGTCTTTGTTAGTGTGATGTGACTGTGAGGTGTTGTCTTTGTTAGTGTGATGTGACTGTGAGGTGTATTCTGCCCCTTTATAAGCCTTCTTGTCATGTTTCCTTTTATAGTTCCTTGATAATGTGAGTAGTCACGAAAGCACTTGGAATTTCTCTATTTTTTCATAGTGGTTGTCTTGTATATATATATATATATATATATATATTATATATATATATATATATATATATATATATATATATATATATATATATATATATATACATGTATATATATGTATATATATCAATAACAACACTGCGATTAGCCGAGGATTCGAACGTATGTCGTTGTCATTGATTCAATACCACTCGTTCGTGGTTACAATAATATATATACTGTATATATATATATATATATATATATATATATATATATATATATATATATATATATATATACATGTATATATATATATGTCTGTGTGTATGTGTGTTTTAAAAGAAAGTTACTAATTACCATACGTGTATGAAAATTACTTTCTGTACACAAATCAGCACTATGCATGTATGGATATATAGAAAGATACATGTTTGATACACACACACACACACACACACACACACACACACACACACACACACATCGGAAGAGGACCAAGCAGGACTTCAAACAGACCTGGACAAGCTTGACATCTGGTCTAGCAAATGGCTTCTCGAATTCAATTCCACCAAATGCAAAGTCATGAAGATCGGAGAAGGGCAAAGAAGACCGCTGACAGAGTACAGGCTAGGCGGACAAAGGCTGAAGACCTCGTCAAAGGAGAAAGACCTTGGGGTGAGTATAACGCCAAGCACGTCTCCGGAGGCACACATCAACCAGATAACTGCGGCACCATATGGGCGACTGGCAAACCTAAGATTAGCGTTCCGTTACCTTAACAAGGACTCGTTTAAGACACTGTACACCGTGTACGTCAGGCCCATACTAGAATATGCAGCACCAGTCTGGAACCCACACCTGGTCAAGCACATAAAGAAACTAGAGAAAGTGCAAAGGTTTGCGACAAGGTTAGTTCCACAACTCAGGGGTCTGTCCTATGAAGAAAGGCTGAGGGAAATAGGACTAACAACACTGGAGGAAAGAAGGGTCAGAGGAGACATGATAATGACATACAAAATACTGCAGGGAATCGACAACGTAGACAGTGACAGGATGTTCCAGAGAGGGAACACAGAAACAAGGGGACACAACTGGAAGCTGAAGACTCAGATGAGTCAAAGGGATGTTAGGAAGCATTTCTTCAGCCACAGAGTAGTCAGGAAGTGGAATAGTCTAGAGAAAGACATAGTGGAGGCAGGAACCATACACAGTTTTAAGACGAGGTATGATAAAGCTCATGGAGCAGGGAGAGCAGATACCCAGTAGCGGGCAGCGCAGAGGCGGGGCCAGGAGCTGAGTCTCGACCCCTGCAACCACAATTAGGTGAGTACAATTAGGTGAGTACACACACACACACACTCGCCCCGATGGCATGGTGGCTAGCGCTCTTGCTTCACGCACGGAGGGCCCGGGTTCAATTCCCGGCGGGGCCGAAACATTTCGAAGTGTTTCGTTACACACACACACACACACACACACACATACAACAGGCCTAGTGTCTAATCGACATGTGCCTAGGACAAAATGGTAACTAACACACGCACACGCACACACACACACACACACACACACACAGGGAGGCAACAACGAGTCATGGTACGTGACGAGGTGTCAGAGTGGGCACCTGTGACGAGTGGGGTTCCACAAGGGTCAGTTCTAGGACCTGTACTGTTTCTGGTATATGTGAATGACATGACGGAAGGGATAGACTCAGAAGTGTCCCTGTTTGCAGATGATGTGAAGTTAATGAGAAGAATTAAATCAGTCGAGGATCAGGCAGGACTACAAAGAGACCTGGACAGGCTGCAAGCCTGGTCCAGCAACGGCTCCTTGAATTTAACCCCACCAAATGTAAAGTCATGAAGATTAGGGAAGGGCAAAGAAGACCGCAGACAGAGTATAGTCTAGGTGGCCAAAGACTGCAAACCTCACTCAAGGAAAAAGATCTTGGGGTGAGTATAATACCGAGCACATCTCCTGAGGCACACATCAATCAGATAACTGCTGCAGCATACGGGCGGCTGACAAACCTAAGAATAGCGTTCCAATACCTCACTAAGGAATCATTCAAGACTCTGTACACCATATACGTCAGGCCCATACTGGAGTATGCAGCACCAGTTTGGAACCCACACCTGGTCAAGCACGTCAAGAAATTAGAGAAAGTGCAAAGGTTTGCAACTAGACTAGTCCCAGAGCTAAGGGAAATGTCCTACGAAGAAAGGTTAAGGGAAATCAGCCTGACGATACTGGAGGACAGGAGGGTTAGGGGAGACATGATAACGACATACAAAATACTGAGACAGGTTGTCCAGAGATGGGACACAGAAACAAGGGGTCACAATTGGAAGTTGAAGACTCAGCTGAGTCAAAGAGATGTTAGGAAGTATTTCTTCAGTCATAGAGTTGTCAGGAAGTGGAATAATCTGGCAAGTGACGTAGTGGAGGCAGGAACCATACATAGCTTTAACAGGGAAGAGCCGGGTCCAGGAGCTGAGTCTCGACCCCTGCAACCACAATTAGGTGAGTACACAAACACAGTTTTAAATGAGTGACGATAACACTTGTAAAAATGTATGTTGATGTCTACTACCACTGTGTAATGTCAGTTATCATTCATGGGGTTATACAGCGCGTGGAAGGAATTAGGTTTGATCCGAGGAAGGGAACTGCTCCAATTGCCTGGATCAAAAGCCCTGGCCGGCATCATGGCACCTCTTAAAGGGTATCTAATAAAAAAATAAAGCGGGTCGCAAAAAAAACTCATTCTGGTTGAATATATTAACTTATTCTTTATTTAAATCCTACAGAAATGTTTTATATAAAAAACACTTTAAATTTTCATAATGTACATATATAATGTTATGTAGAAAAAACATTATTTACATAGAAAAAAATTAGCAAAGACTTTAAAAAAAATCTTTTTGGTAAAAAGTTCAATTTTTTTTTTTTTTTAGACATTTTAACTTTAAAATCTTTATTAATACATTTTCTGAGAATAATTAAAAAAAATGGAAGCTTATGTAGGAAGTTTAATATAAATATACTTATTTACTCAAAGAAACACTTAGAAAAACAACTAACTTTACCATTTACTCAGTGATGCTACGCAGATGTTGCAGCTGAGGTGAACCCTGACAGCTTTCACTAAATACAAAGAAATTGACCTTAAAACTGATCTTGTGGCTTGAAATATATGCAAATCAACATTGCAACCAGAGTTTAAGCTTAAATTAAAGATATATTAGCGTTAGGAGTTAATATAATGTATACATTAGACGCCAGGGGGCACTCAAGGGTACATAACGAAGCACCTATTTACACTTACCTTCTGAGGCTTAGGTATCAGCATCAATTTCCAGAATCCATATTTATACACTAATATACATATGGGTGTATATCACGATATTTGTATTTTTTTCGTTGTGTTATAGAGTGACACCCCCGTGGAAGACTGCTAGACTAGCACTGGAAACTCAGAACCACCATAGCATCACTACACAGGTACTGCCGGTCATGATTTTTCAGCACTTAGTGAAGACAGGTGGGAATTAGGAGGTAAAGAGGGAGCGGGAAGAGACGCAACCGTCTCCTGTCACAGCATGTGTGTTACTGAGGCAAGCGGTCAATGGACTCTAGTCTAGCACAGCCACGGTTGCTACCTCGCGTTTTACTTTAGTTACCCATTCGAAAGCTAATTTCCTCACTTTTTTAACCTCAAAATTGCCTTTTTCTCTCCACTGCCACCTCCACACACCCCTTCGTATGTCTCCTATCGTTTCTAAAACAAAAAACACTATCAATTATGACACGAGAGTAAAAAAAATGCTAAACTCCGGCATGTTTAGTGTTGCCATTTTTCAGATTTTTTCGTTCACAAAACAGGAGTCTAAGATCATCATATATCACCACATGGCTTAGCAGATTTATAAATTATATACACCATTTGATGATGACACTCAAATGCTACCCAAAAATATAATTACCACCATAAAAAAGGCATGGATAGGCTTCTTTACATGACTTTTAATAAAATACCCCCTAAGGGAGCCAAGGGAATCCCAATAGGAATGAATTATATTATTTATCTTAGATGAATTATCCTAGTTTAATAAGAGCATATATACTCTATGTGTATCTCTCTCGCGTATATATGCTTAAGCTTGCTTTAATCTCTATTTTAGGTATTAAAGTTTCTTGACTGGTGGTGAGATTACGTTTAAGCTTATTTAGGCACAAATACACATAATAATATTAATAATCTTTATTTCTACAAGTACATGATACAACTTATACAGACCATAGCTGACACCCATGACATACTACTATATAGAAAGTCCCTGGTTATGCTGAGCATTTCGGACAAATTAGGTACCACCACCACAACACATGGTAATAGTGGTGGTAGCTGGTACCACCATCACAACACATGGTAGTAGTGATGGCAGCTGGTACCATAACACATGGTAGTAGTGGTGGTAGCTGGTACCACCACCACAACACATGGTAGTAGTGATGGCAGCTGGTACCACAACACATGGTAGTAGTGGTGGTAGCTGGTACCACCACCACAACACATGGTAGTAGTGATGGCAGCTGGTACCACAACACATGGTAGTAGTGGTGGTAGCTGGTACCACCACCACAACACATGGTAGTAGTGGTGGTAGCTGGTACCACCATCACAACATGGTAGTAGTAGTGGTAGCTGGTACCACCACCACAACACATGGTAGTAGTGGTGGTAGCTGGTACCACCACCACAATACATGGTAGTAGTGGTGGTAGCTGGTACCACCACCACAACACATGGTAGTAGTGGTGGTAGCTGGTACCACCATCACAACACATGGTAGTAGTAGTGGTAGCTGGTACCACCACCACAACACATGGTAGTAGTAGTGGTAGCTGGTACCACCATCACAACACATGGTAGTAGTAGTGGTAGCTGGTACCACCATCACAACACATGGTAGTAGTGGTGGTAGCTGGTACCACCATCACAACATGGTAGTAGTGGTGGTAGCTGGTACCACCACCACAACACATGGTAGTAGTGGTGGTAGCTGGTACCACCATCACAACACATGGTAGTAGTAGTGGTAGCTGGTACCACCACCACAACACATGGTAGTAGTAGTGGTAGCTGGTACCACCATCACAACACATGGTAGTAGTAGTGGTAGCTGGTACCACCACCACAACACATGGTAGTAGTGGTGGTAGCTGGTACCACCACCACAACACATGGTAGTAGTGGTGGTAGCTGGTACCACCACCACAACACATGGTAGTAGTGGTGGTAGCTGGTACCACCATCACAACACATGGTAGTAGTGGTGGTAGCTGGTACCACCACCACAACACATGGTAGTAGTGGTGGTAGCTGGTACCACCATCACAACACATGGTAGTAGTGGTGGTAGCTGGTACCACCACCACAACACATGGTAGTAGTGGTGGTAGCTGGTACCACCATCACAACACATGGTAGTAGTGGTGGTAGCTGGTACCACCACCACAACACATGGTAGTAGTGGTGGTAGCTGGTACCACCATCACAACACATGGTAGTAGTGGTGGTAGCTGGTACCACCACCACAACACATGGTAGTAGTGGTGGTAGCTGGTACCACCATCACAACATGGTAGTAGTGGTGGTAGCTGGTACCACCACCACAACACATGGTAGTAGTGGTGGTAGCTGGTACCACCATCACAACACATGGTAGTAGTGGTGGTAGCTGGTACCACCATCACAACACATGGTAGTAGTGGTGGTAGCTGGTACCACCATCACAACACATGGTAGTAGTGATGGTAGCTGGTACCACCATCACAACACATGGTAGTAGTGGTGGTAGCTGGTACCACAACACATGGTAGTAGTGGTGGTAGCTGGTACCACCATCACAACACATGGTAGTAGTGGTGGTAGCTGGTACCACCATCACAACACATGGTAGTAGTGGTGGTAGCTGGTACCACCATCACAACACATGGTAGTAGTGGTGGTAGCTGGTACCACCATCACAACACATGGTAGTAATTGGTGGTAGCTGGTACCACAACACATGGTAGTAGTGGTGGTAGCTGGTACCACCATCACAACACATGGTAGTAGTGATGGTAGCTGGTACCACCATCACAACACATGGTAGTAGTGGTGGTAGCTGGTACCACCATCACAACACATGGTAGTAGTGGTGGTAGCTGGTACCACCACCACAACACATGGTAGTAGTGGTGGTAGCTGGTACCACCATCACAACACATGGTAGTAGTGGTGGTAGCTGGTACCACCATCACAACACATGGTAGTAGTGGTGGTAGCTGGTACCACCATCACAACACATGGTAGTAGTGGTGGTAGCTGGTACCACCATCACAACACAGATCAGTATTCCCCTGGAAAACGTTTCGCTCTCTCTTAATCCCTACGAAACATATCTCGAATATGAAACATTTCGACACCAAGCGAAGCACTATGCAAACAATATACATTATTTAAATCAATATTCACCCTGTGTATATGCTGCATATATATACACTACGAATGTATGCGTACTGAAGTATGGAATACAAAGTATGTAGGATATTTTCCTAGTCTTTTCTACACTTGAATTTACAAGCTAACAGCTGTTATCTTAGCTCAGTTATTTACATGCTAAGCTCTAAGCTAGGCTCCACGGAGCTCATTTGCATACGTACAAGTCACTACAGTATTACAAACTAATGATAAATTATTTACTGACGTCAACGCACTACCTCCTTATACAGTGACCTCGCATAAAAAATAGTTTAAAAATGCTGGATAATAAGGCCTGGGCAAGAGCTTCAGTGTTCGCAATTCAACTCTCACTTTACCCCAAAAATATGGCGGGAAAAACATGGTGAATTTTCTTTCGCGTCAAAAAATATGGCGGGAAAATTGTTTTCTTTAGCGCAAAAAAAATTGCGGGAGGAAATATTATCTTTTTACGCCCAAAAAAATGGCAGGAGAATTATTATTTTTTAGCGCCAAAAAAATGGCGAGATAATTTTTTTCTTTCGCACCAAAAAATGGCAGGAATTTTTTTTCGCTCTAAAAAAAAGGACGCCAGAATCATTCTTTTATCGCGCTAAAAAATGGCGGGAGAATTTTTTCGCGCCAAAAAAATGGCTGGAGAAATATTTTTTCGCGCCAGAAAAATATTCGTTGCAAAAATTCCTAGCTGTCTATAGCGTGTATCTTTTTAGGTATATATATACGCTGATTCTTTCTTATATAATACGTACATGACTCAATAAAACGTAAAAACAATTGAAAACAAATTAGCGAATAGGTGAGGACTCGAACCTATGTCAAGCGAGACGTAAATCTCACAGGCCAGTGCGCTAACACCTAGACCATCTGTCTCTAATAAGATTCATGCCATGGGTTCGAATCCCAGCCAATCCATGATTAATTTCAGCACGTAGATGGTTCCGTAACACTGGTGCGGTGAATACACAGTGTACTCTACCTGGAGTATACCTGGGTTATATATGGAGTATATCTGGAGGGTGTTCCGAAGATCAACGCCCCCGCGGCCCGGTCTGAGACCAGGCCTCGTGGTGGATCAGGGACTGATCAACCAGGCTGTTACTGCTGACCGCACGTAAACCGACGTACGAGCCACAGCCTGGCTGGTCAGGTACTGACTTTAGGTGCCTGTCTAGCACCTTCTTGAAGACAGCCAGGGGTTTTGAAGACAGTCAGGGGTCTTGAAGGCAGCCAGGGGTCTTGAAGACAGTCAGGAGTCTTGAAGACAGCCAGGGGTCTTGAAGGCAGCCAGGGGTCTTGAAGACAGTCAGGAGTCTTGAAGACAGCCAGGGGTCTTGAAGGCAGCCAGGGGTCTTGAAGACAGTCAGGAGTCTTGAAGACAGCCAGGGGTCTTGAAGGCAGCCAGGGGTCTTAAAGACAGCCAGGGGTCTTGAAGGCAGCCAGGGGTCTTGAAGACAGCCAGGGGTCTTGAAGACAGTCAGGGGTCTTGAAGGCAGCCAGAGGTCTTGAAGACAGCCAGGGGTTTTGAAGACAACCAGGGGTTTTGAAGGCAGCCAGGGGTCTTGAAGGCAGACAGGAGTCTTGAAGGCAGCCAGGGGTCTTGAAGGCAGCCAGGGGTCTTGAAGGCAGCCAGGGGTCTTCAAGGCAGCCAGGGGTCTTGAAGGCAGCCAGGGGTCTTGAAGGCAGACAGGGGTCTTGAAGATAGCCAGGGGTCTTGAAGACAGCCAGGGGTCTATTGGGAGGCAGTTGAACAGTCTTGGGCCCCTGACACTTACTGTGTTGTCTTATTGTACTCGTGGCGCCCCTGCTTTTCATTGGGGGAATGTTGCATCTCCTGCCGAGTCTTTTGCTTTCAAAGGGAGTGATTTCCGTGTGCAAATTTGGGTCTAATGCCTCTAGGATTTTCCAAGGGTATATTATCATGTATCTTTCTCGCCTGCGTTCCAGGGAGTCCAACAGTTCCCAGTAATTTGGACTGATCGACTCTAGGCCGAGGGACTGATTACCTCAAACTCCTAGTCTTTTTCTACCCTTCCTCTTTGTATTGGACTGATGAAGCCACTGTGTGGCGAAACGTTTCCTCCATAAAGATTCCCAAATGCTACACAAGTGTGATTCTTCAGATAGGATTTAAACCCCCATTAATCTAATCAAAGATTTCGATATTGTAAGAAAGTAGGATTGACTTTAGGCTCAAGTGAACACCAATCAGGTGAACACCACTCAGGTGAACAATACTCAGGTGAACACCACTCAGGTGAACACCACTCAGGTGAACACCACTCAGGTGAACAATACTCAGGTGAACAGCACTCAGGTGAACACCACTCAGGTGAACACCACTCAGGTGAACAATACTCAGGTGAACAATACTCAGGTGAACACCACTCAGGTGAACACCACTCAGGTGAACAATACTCAGGTGAACAATACTCAGGTGAACACCACTCAGGTGAACAGCACTCAGGTGAACAGCACTCAGGTGAACAGCACTCAGGTGAACAGCACTCAGGTGAACAGCACTCAGGTGAACAGCGCTCAGGTGAACAGCACTCAGGTGAACAGCACTCAGGTGAACAGCACTCAGGTGAACAGCACTCAGGTGAACAGCGCTAAGGTGAACAGCGCTCAGGTGAGCAGCACTCAGGTGAACAGCACTCAAGTGAACACCCTCAGGTGAACACCACTCAGGTGAACACCACTCAGGTGAACACCACTCAGGTGAACAGCACTCAAGTGAACACCACTCAGGTGAACACCACTCAGGTGAACACCACTCAGGTGAACAGCACTCAGGTGAACAGCACTCAGGTGAACAGCACTCAGGTGAACAGCGCTCAGGTGAACAGCACTCAGGTGAACAGCACTCAGGTGAACAGCACTCAGGTGAACAGCACTCAGGTGAACAGCGCTAAGGTGAACAGCGCTCAGGTGAGCAGCACTCAGGTGAACAGCACTCAAGTGAACACCCCTCAGGTGAACACCACTCAGGTGAACACCACTCAGGTGAACACCACTCAGGTGAACAGCACTCAAGTGAACACCACTCAGGTGAACACCACTCAGGTGAACACCACTCAGGTGAACACCACTCAGGTGAACACCACTCGGGTGAACAGCACTCACGTGAACAGCGCTCAGGTGAACAGCGCTCAGGTGAACAGCGCTCAGGTGAACAGCACTCAAGTTAACAGAACTTAGGTGAACAGCACTCAAGTGAACACCACTCAGGTGAACAGCACTCAGGTGAACACCACTCAGGTGAACAGCACTCAGGTGAACAGCACGCAGGTGAACAGCACTCAAGTGAACAGCACTCAGGTGAACAGCACTCAGGTGAACAGCACTCAGGTGAACAGCACTCAGGTGAACAGCACTCAAGTGAACAGCACTCAGGTGAACAGCACTCAGGTGAACAGCACTCAGGTGAACAGCACTCACATGAACATCACTCAGGTGAACACCACTCATGTGAACACCACTCAGGTGAACACCACTCAAGAGAACAGCACTCAGGTGAACACCACTCAGGTGAACAGCACTCAGGTGAACAGCACTCAGGTGAACAACACCAGGAAGAACAGCTCCAGGTTGAACAGCGCTCAGGTGAACATCACTAAGGTGAACACCACTCAGGTGAACAGCACTCAGGTGAACACCACTCAGGTGAACACCACTCTAGTGAACAACACCAGGATGAACAGCTCCAGGATGAACAGCACTCAGGTGAACAGCACTCAGGTGAACACCACTCAGGTGAACAACACCAGGATGAACAGCTCCAGGATGAACAGCGCTCAGGTGAACAGCGCTCAGGTGAACAGCACTCAGGTGAACAGCACTCAGGTGAACAGCGCTCAGGTGAACAGCACTCAGGTGAACAGCACTCAGGTGAACAGCACTCAGGTGAACAGCACCCAGGTGAACAGCGCTCAGGTAAACAGCGCTCAGGTGAACAGCGCTCAGGTGAACAGCACTCAGGTGAACACCACTCAGGTGAACAACACCAGGATGAACAGCTCCAGGATGAACAGCGCTCAGGTGAACAGCGCTCAGGTGAACAGCGCTCAGGTGAACAGCACTCAGGTGAACAGCGCTCAGGTGAACAGCGCTCAAGTGAACAGCACTCAGGTGAACAGCGCTCAGGTGAACAGCACTCAGGTGAACAGCGCTCAGGTGAACAGCGCTCAGGTGAACAGCACTCAGGTGAACAGCGCTCAGGTGAACAGCGCTCAAGTGAACAGCACTCAGGTGAACAGCGCTCAGGTGAACAGCGCTCAGGTGAACAGCGCTCAGGTGAACAGCACTCAGGTGAACAGCGCTCAGGTGAACAGCACTCAGGTAAACAGCACTCAGGTGAACAGCACTCAGGTGAACAGCACTCGGGTGAACAGCGCTCAGGTGAACAGCGCTCAGGTGAACACCACCAGGTGAACACCACTCAGGTGAACACCACTCAGGTGAACACCACTCAGGTGAACAGCGCTCAGGTGAACAACACTCAGGTGAACAGCGCTCAGGTGAACAGCACTCAGGTGAACAGCGCTCAGGTGAACAACACTCAGGTGAACAGCGTTCAGGTGAACAGCACTCAGGTGACCAGCACTCAGGTGAACAGCGCTCAGGTGAACAGCGCTCAGGTGAACAACACTCAGGTGAACAGCGCTCAGGTGAACAGCACTCAGGTGAACAGCACTCAGGTGAACAGCACTCAGGTGAACAGCGCTCAGGTGAACAACACTCAGGTGAACAGCGCTCAGGTGAACAGCACTCAGGTGAACAGCACTCAGGTGAACATCACTCAGGTGAACAGCACTCAAGTGAACACTACTCAGGTGAACAGCACTCAGGTGAACACCACTCAGGTGAACATCACTCAGGTGAACACCACTCAGGTGAACAGCACTCAAGTGAACAGCACTCAGGTGAACAGTACTCAGGTGAACAGCACTCAAGTGAACACTACTCAGGTGAACAGCACTCAGGTGAACAGCACTCGGGTGAACACCACTCAGGTGAACAGCACTCAGGTGAACAGCACTCAGGTGAACAGCACTCAGGTGAACAGCACTCAGGTGAACAGCGCTCAGGTGAACAGCACTCAGGTGAACACCACCAGGATGGACCAGGTGAGGGCTGCTGCTTAATACTGGTCTGGTCAGTCTGGTCGCGTAGGTCTACAGTCTATCCTGTTTACCAAGTGGCTCTGAGAGGTAGGTACGCAGTAGTAGGTAGGTTCACAGTGGTAGGTAGGTACGCAGTAGTAGGTAGGTTCACAGTGGTAGGTAGGTGCACAGTGGTAGGTATGTACACAGTGGTAGGTAGGTACGCAGTGGTAGGTAGGTACGCAGTGGTAGGTAGGTACGCAGTGGTAGGTAGGTACGCAGTGGTAGGTAGGTGCGCAGTGGTAGGTAGGTAGGTACGCAGTGGTAGGTAGGTACACAGTGGTAGGTAGGTAGGTACGCAGTGGTAGGTAGGTACGCAGTGGTAGGTAGGTACGCAGTGGTAGGTAGGTGCGCAGTGGTAGGTAGGTACACAGTGGTAGGTAGGTGCACAGTGGTAGGTAGGTACACAGTGGTAGGTAGGTACGCAGTGGTAGGTAGGTACACAGTGGTAGGTAGGTACGCAGTGGTAGGTAGGTACGCAGTAGTAGGTAGGTACGCAGTAGTAGGTAGGTACACAGTGGTAGGTAGGTAGGTACAGTGGTAGGTAGGTAGGTACACAGTGGTAGGTAGGTACACAGTGGTAGGTAGGTAGGTACGCAGTTGTAGGTAGGTACGCAGTGGTAGGTAGGTACGCAGTGGTAGGTAGGTACGCAGTGGTAGGTAGGTACGCAGTAGTAGGTAGGTACACAGTGGTAGGTAGGTAGGTACAGTGGTAGGTAGGTAGGTACACAGTGGTAGGTAGGTAGGTACACAGTGGTAGGTAGGTACACAGTGGTAGGTAGGTAGGTACACAGTGGTAGGTAGGTAGGTACAGTGGTAGGTAGGTAGGTACACAGTGGTAGGTAGGTACACAGTGGTAGGTAGGTAGGTACACAGTGGTAGGTAGGTAGGTACACAGTGGTAGGTAGGTACACAGTGGTAGGTAGGTAGGTACACAGTGGTAGGTAGGTACAGTGGTAGGTAGGTAGGTACACAGTGGTAGGTAGGTAGGTACAGTGGTAGGTAGGTAGGTACACAGTGGTAGGTAGGTAGGTACACAGTGGAAGGTAGGTAGGTACGCAGTACTAGGCAGGTACACAGTGATATCTGGAATGATATAATTGCAGACCATGGAGCTGAAATCTTGTCTAGTGTGTGGGACTGATCACATCACTGTATTTCATTACCATTCCTCCATTTGTATGTGACTGAGAAAGTCTACAGTGTGGGCGAAACGTTTCATCAGTAAACATACCCAACTGTTCCACATTTCTTAATCTTCAACTTATCGGTATTTAATACCATTTTCAATAATTTACAGCCACTGGTGTGTCATTTTATTAAGGGGCACGTAAGTTCCCCAGTCTTCCATTATAATCTACCTTGTCCATAATTACTATCGCATTTGCTTTGTCTGTTTCGTAAGGTGAAGTCCAGGATGTTTCCTTAATTCATGGTATAACTTAACAAATCCTTGAGGACAACTGTGTTGGAGAGGTCTGAGCACAACTCGGCCCTCTTGAACACAATCGTCCTCAAAGATTTAAGTTATACATACGTACCATGAATTAAGGAAACATTCTAGACTTCACCCCACGAAAGCAGACGAAGTAAATGCGATAGTAATTATGGACAAGGTAGATTATAGGGGAAAAATAACATATAATTAGAAAACAGGGGAACTAACGTGCCCCTTAGTGAGTGACGTGGCGGAGTCGTCTAGCAAGGTTACACTTTCCTAACACCTTCAGCTTGTTATTGTGCAAGACTGTGCAGTAGTAGCCATGACCCGGATACTTCACCACGCTCTCTGCTGAAAAAATAGCTGATTTAACCCAGGATAACCCGGGATAACCCAGCAGAGTATAGTTTATTGCCTATGGGGTAACCCACAACAGTCAACTAACAACCAGGTACCCATTTACTGCTGGGTAAACAGGGGTTAGTAGGTATAACGAGGCTTGAACATGCGTCTCACCTTGCCCAAGATGCCACATACACAACAGGGGACATGGGCAGCAAGTGCATAGAGATTTACCCACATATCTCACCATCAAAGGAGGCCTATGATACAGTTTTACAAAAACAAAGTACACGTATTCTTGAAAATAAATAACATAAATCCCTTCTCACCCTGGCTGGTTAATGGGATTTAAAGTCTATCGACTACAGTAGGGACATCTAGGCAAGAATACTATAATAATAATAATAATAATAATAATAATAATAATAATAATAATAATAATAATAATAATCTTTATTTACTACAAGTACATGTACAAGGTATACAGACCATAGTTGACATCAATGACATACTACTATATAGAAAGCCCCTTGGTATGCTGAGCATTTCCCGCAAATTAAGTTGATTTTGTCCCCAGGATGCGACGCACACCAGTCGACTAACACCCAGGCACCTACTTACTACTAGGTGAATAGGGACAGCAGCCGTACCGGGAATCGAACCTCGTACCTCAGTGCGTACATACCTTGTAATAAACCCAGCCTATCGTCTACACGGGGGTTCTTAATATATTTTGATAGGCCTATTACCCAGTGCTCATCCTGATAAATAAGACACATACAGAATCAGTAGATAAAGTAGTGAAATGAAGATAATGTAATCAGTCCATCAACCTTGGAGAAATAAGATCTGAGGTGGTCAGTCCCTCAGCCTGGGACCTCGATCGGTCCCAGGACCGAAACGTTTTTTTAATAAATGTGACCTAGTGTTTACTCACCTGTCTTTCTAAATTACTATATACCTTCAGTATTTTGACATTGTATTCGTCCAGCCAGTGGGGGACCTACATTTTTGGGGCCCTGAAGCTTGAACTGTTATGGTGGGGCCCTTTGCAACCCCTTCTCATACAGTAGACCCAAAATTTTTAAGCAATGTGGACTAAATTCGTTTCTGGGGCTCCTCCGGGATTAAGAGCCCCTGAAACCTAACAGGGCCCCTAAGTAAGTTTATTCAGGTATACACAAATACAGTTACATAGATTATCATACATAGCAGCATATGTGTAGAGAACCTAGGATAACCCAAAAAAGTCAGTCAGAGTGACTTATTTTCATTGGGGTCCTAATTTCGCTCCTGTGTTCAGTCGAAGATAGGTATTTTTAACATACTATGTTCTAACATAACTTTTAGCATATAAGAAAACACTACAGTGAGTTTTGTGATAGACCAGCTAGACCAGCTAGACACCCGTCTACCCTGGCAAGAAACATATACACAAGGGCCCCAATGGAAAAAAAAAATCACTTTGAGTATACCCATATAATTTACACTATGTATGATAATTGTACTTATGTATACCTGTATCTAAATAAACTTATGTATCCCGTAGCTCGATTAGTAGCGCACTCAGCTCACACTCACAAATCCGTGGTTCGATCCCCGGTACGGGTGAAAACATTATGACGTGTTTCCTTAAGACACCTGTTGTCCATGTTCACCTAGCAGTAAGTAGGTACCTGGGTGTTAGTCGACTGGTGTGGGTCGCATCCTGGGACAAAATTTACCTAATTTTCGGGAAATGCTCAGCATAACAAGGGTCTTTCTATATAGTAGTATGTCATTGATGTCAACTATGGTGTGTATACCTTGTACATGTACTTGTAGAAATTCTTCTTGTTGTAGATTCGTGGGTACTCTCCCGGTCCGGGTCTTTTCCAGATGGTGACCCGGCCTTGGCTCCCTGTCTTGGGAGTGTCTGAGACCTATGTCTCCCATGGGAGGAGGTACAAGTACCTCCTCATCTTCTGGGACCAACTGTCCCCAGGCCTAGCCCCATTCCCCGCCCTCACGGGGCTCGTAGGGAGAAGCTAGGCCTCTGGTCTGCCACCTTCCCCGCCCCAGGGGGGCTCGTGGGAATGACAGTCTTGTGAGCTGCAGGTGGTAGCAAGCTCTGGCTCTGGCACTGGCACCTTCCCTGCCTATATTTGTAGAAATAAAGATTATTATTATTATTATTATTATTATTATTATTATTATTATTATTATTATTATTATTATTATTTATTAACACATCGGCCATCTCCCACCAAGGCAGGGTGGCCCAAAAAAGAATTTTTTTCAACATCATTCACTCCATCACTGTCTTGCCAGAGGCTTCCTTACACGCTGGTAAAGTCAATAGACTCTGGTGATAATATAATAGACTTCCCTGTGAACATAGGTCACGGGTGACCCCCGTTTTCTCCAGACAAAAAATAATGTATAAAAATATTGATGTGGGTACCAAACGTTTCAATATTTTCACTAATTACTTGTTGTTTCGTGAACTGCTGCTACTTATGTAAAGTGTTGGTAGCTCATGGCTCAAGTGGTAGCTCCATCAACTCACAATACCAAGACCAGTTCGAACCCTGGTCAAGTACCCCCTTCCCAAGTGGATCTTACCAATATCACAGCCACAAAAATAATCATTATAATTTTTAAAGGGGTGGAGTGGTAAGCCAGTGGAAGGCCTCGGTCAGATGACCAAAAGCTCCAGCTGTGGGTCATCATATAACTAAGACCCTCGTCAGGAAACACTTGTCCTGTTTCCTGACAAACCTTACCTTACCTAACCTAACCTAACCTAACCTAACCTAACCTAACCTAACCTAACCTAACCTAACCTTACCTTACCTTACCTTACCTAACCTAACTTAACCTTACCTTACCTAACCTAACTTAACCTGACCTGACTTAACCTAACTTAATCTGACCTGACTTAACCTAACTTAACCTGACTTGACTTAACTAACCTAACCTAACCTGACCTTACTTAACCTGACTTAACCTAACCTAACCAGCCCTTTGCTGTTGTGGATGACTAAGAAACCCAGTAGAAAGAAGCCACACTGGCTTGTTTGGGATAGGGGGGAGGTATAGTTGTTAGCCTGGGTTACTAACTCACTGGGTTAACATTCCTAATAAAATCCTATTCCACCTGGAGTTTACCTGGAGAGAGTTCCAAGGGTAAACGCCCCCGAGGCCCGGTCTGTAACCAGGCCTCATAGTGGATCAAGGCCTGATCAACCAGGCTGTCACTGCTGGCCGCACGCAGTCCAACGTACGAACCACAGTAAAAATTTCATATTGAAATTCATACAAATTAATGTATTTTCAAAAATATTAAGGAAAGATATTTCTTTACAAAAAATTCTTGCCATATTTCTTTGTTTTTTCATGTCTATTTTCAAAGTTCCATTGCAAGTGTTACCCTTCCACTGCACAATCAACTTTCCACTGCACAATCAACCAGCAGTGGTGTTTCCCAGCCTTGCATATATGCATCTGTGACCACCACTGGAGAAGGTCACTGTGTTTACTTCTCTGATCCATTCTAGGTCAAATCTACATAATTTATGTAGATTTGTATATGTATAAATTGCCTGCGTGTCCTCAGAACAATTGTGTAAATTATATTTGCCTCTAAAACAATATTTGTTTTATATTTGAGTCATATATACACTGAGAGAAGTGTATATCTTGGTGCATATACACTGAGAGGTGTGTATATTTCAGTGTATGTACACTGAGAGGTGTATATCTCAGTGTATATACACTGGTAGTTTACATTAATCAGTATTTTAGGTATTAAAGTATTCTTGGCTGGTGGTGTACAGGTGACATGCAGCCTTAAGACCCTCGTGTAGTAGATAGACTTTAAACCTAACAACCCAACCAGCCTTAATGACCCTCGTGTAGTAGATACACTTCAAACTCAATTAACCAAACACTTGGTATATTCTGTGATATGTATATCACTTGTTGTGTATGCAATGAGACCAACAATGTATATACATATAAAAGGGTACATGTTTCAGTATGTTATATACACAGATTTTGCAAAAGCCTTTGACAAGTGTGACCATGGTGTAATAGCACACAAAATGCGTGATAAAGGAATAACAGGAAAAGTTGGTAGATGGATCTATAATTTCCTAACAAGTAGAACACAAAGAGTAGTACTTAACAGAGTAAAGTCTGAGGCAGCTACTGTGAAAAGCTCTGTTCCACAAGGCACAGTACTCGCTCCCATCCTGTTCCTCATCCTCATATCGGACATAGACAGGGATATAAGCCACAGTGCCGTGTCTTCCTTTGCAGATGACACCCGAATCTGTATGACAGTGTCCATCGTTGAAGACACTGCAAGACTCCAAGCAGACATAAACCAAATCTTTAAATGGGCTGCAGAAAACAATATGAAGTTCAATGATAAGAAATTTCAATTACTCAGATACGGAAAACGTGAAGAAATTAAAATCTCATCGGAGTACAAAACTAATTCAAACCACACAATAGAGCGAAAAACTAATGTCAAAGACCTGGGAGTGATCATGTCAGAGGATCTCACCTTCAAGGACCATAACACCGTAGCAATTGCATCTGCTAGAAAAATGACAGGATGGATAATGAGAACCTTCAAAACCAGGGATGCCAAGCAAATGTTGACACTTTACAGATCGCTTGTTCTATCTAGGCTGGAATATTGCTGCACACTAACTGCACCTTTCAAGGCGGGTGAAATTGCTGACCTTGAAAATGTGCAGAGAACCTTCACCGCACGCATAAGTGCGATAAACCACCTCAACTACTGGGAACGCTTGAAGTTCCTAAACCTGTACTCTCTAGAACGCAGACGGGAGAGATACATTATTATATACACATGGAAATTTCTCGAGGGATTAGTATCAAACTTGCACACGAGAGTCACTCCCTACGAAAGCAAAAGACTCGGCAGGCGATGTAACATCCCCCCAATGAAGAGCAGGGGTGCCACTAGCACGTTGAGGGCCAACACAATAAGTGTCAGGGGCCCAAGATTGTTCAACTGCCTCCCAGCATACATCAGGGGGATTACCAACAAACCCCTGGCTGTCTTCAAGCAGGCACTGGACAGGCACCTAAAGTCGGTACCTGACCAGCCGGGCTGTGGTTCGTACGTTGGACTGCGTGCGGCCAGCAGTAACAGCCTGGTTGATCAGGCTCTGGTCCACCATGAGGCCTGGTCACAGACCGGGCCGCAGAGGCGTTGACCCCTGGAATTCTCTCTAGGTAAACTCCAGGTATACACTGAGAATTGACTTCAGTCATTGTTTCAGACATTAAATTATTCTTAACTATGCAAAGGTGAGGCGCAGCCTTAAGAGACACCTAAGTTCTTCCTCCTTATAATAACATGTTTATTTTCCACTATAATCTACCTTGTCCATAATTACTATCGCCTTTGCTTTGTCTGTTTCGTAAGGTTAAGTCCAGGATCTTCCCTTAATTCATGGTATAACTTAACAAATCTTTGAATTAAGGAAAGATCCTGGACTTCACCTTACGAAACAGACAAAGCAAATGTGCACCACCAGTCAAGAGTATTTAATACCTAGAAGTTCATTACCTTTGTAACTTGTTCAGCTATCAAAACTTTGGGGTCCAGTCCCTGGACCCATTATGTACCTCTGTAATCTTTTGACTACCGCCCACAGGATGGGTATGGGGGGCATAATGAAGATATCAAACTAACTAAAACTAACATCACTTAGCAATGTGTATTCACGGCTTCTCTGTGTATATACATCAAGATAGAGACATTTCTCTGACGATATACAAATGTGAATGCCAGGCCTGGCAGAAGGTAAGATATATAGCATTCTACTGAGAGAGGAGTGACAGAAGAATGACCCGGCAGGAATGTGAATGACTTGAACCCATCATGATGGAGGTGTCTCAATCCACTAACAAAGATTAAACCACGTCACTGGAGACGGTGGATCGAGCCTACACACCTGGAGTATACCTGGAGATTGTCTCGGGGGTCAACGCCCCCGCTGCCCGGTCTGAGACCAGGTTCTCATTACCCTTATCACTCATGGTAGTTGGTCATGGACCTGGCAGCGGGGGCGCTGACCCCCGGAACACCCTCCAGGTATATTCCAGGTATACCTAAGCGTTGGTAGCCTCTTGTGGGTAGTTTCGTCTCAGGAACAAGAATGGGAAAGCTTTAATTTGGTCTATTGATTTTTAACAAGCTTGTGATAATCTCAGATGAAGTGATATTCCTGTTTGCTGCCAGTTTTGTAGTAGAGAAGCTTTCTTCTGACTGCCCGTCTTGTGGTATGATACCACAGACTCTTTTTCCCTTTGTATAATATAGTTGCCTTCTCGCTGACCGTCTTGTGGTATAGATACTGAATTCTCACTATCCGCAAAGTTGGTCCAAGTGTGGTACCTTGATAACATTGACCTTGAACATAAGAGTAAGGTCATTCATGTCTCTCCTGTTTTGAAAGCTCTGTGGGACTGACAGCCATCATGCCCACAGGCTAGAGATGAGTTGTCTTGCTCTGTTCTCTGTTCTGTCCACAAGTCGTAGATAAAGCTGGAGGCAGGTAATCCATGTGAGTGGAGCATACTCAAGGTGTGAGCGAACTTGTGCCTCGTGGCCCGTGGCTTGGTGGTTAAAGCTCTCGCTTCACACGGTGAGTGTCTGGGTTCGATTCCCAGCGAGGGTAGAAACTTTGGGCATGTTTCCTTACACCGATTGTCTATGTTCACCTATCAGTAATAATGGGTACCTGGGTGTTAGTCGACTGGTGTGGGTCGCATCCTGGGACAAAACTCACCTAATATGCCCGAAATGCTCTGCATAACAAGGGGCTTTCTATATAGTAGTATGTCATTGATGTCAGCTATGGTCTGTATACCTTGTACATGTACTTGTAGAAATAAAGATATTATTGTTATTATTATTATTTATTATTATTATTATTATTAGTATTATTATATTATTATATAGAGTCTTTCAGCCTCTACTGTGAATCAGGTATGAGATGCCTTAGTGATGTAAGCTTCTTGGCTGCCTTGCTTGCAAGATTCACAACGTGATTCTTCACGGACATTTTGTAGTCAAATTTCACTCCTAGGATACTCATTCCCATATTCTAACACTCTTCCCTTCAGTCTTACCACAGCTCCAGCATTAACATCACACTCTCTACTGACCATCATCATTTGTCTGTCCTCAGAAGGAAATGTAACCTGATATAACTGTAAGCTGGTGATGGATGTGACTTGGAATAGCTGGTATCTTCTCTCTTGCATAAGTCAGTGTTAGAGTACAGTGTTAGAGTGCAGTGTTAGACTACAGTGTTAGACTACAGTGTTAGAGTAGAGTGGTATGTATAGACAAGCTGACATGAGACGAGATACGTCACTGTAGTTGATTTTCAATAACAGTGGATCAAAAATACTACCTTGTGGAACACTGGCAGCAACTCTCTCTCTCTATCTGTCTATCTGTCTATCTATCTTTCTATCTATCTGTCTATATATCTATCTATCTAAAGCTCCGTGAGCTTTATCATACCTCTTCTTAAAGCTATGTATGGTTCCTGCCTCCACTACATCACTTGCCAGACTATTCCACTTCCTGACAACTCTGTGACTGAAGAAATACTTCCTAAGATTCCTGTGATTCATCGGAGTCTTCAACTTCAAATTTTGTGTGTACTCACCTGTTTGTGGTTGCAGGGGTCGAGACTCAGCTCCTGGCCCCGCCTCTTCACTGATCGCTACTAGGTCCTCTCTTTATGTGTGTGTGTGTGTGTGTGTGTGTGTGTACTCACCTATTTGTGGTTGCAGGGGTCGACGCTCAGCTCCTGGCCCCTGGCTGTGTGTACTCACCTAATTGTGGTTGCAGGGGTCGACACTTAGCTCCTGGCCCCTGGCTGTGTGTGTGTGTGTGTAGGGGTAAGTGTGTGGTACATGGGGGCATCATGGTGGTGCCCTAAATACCAGTCAGCACCACTGCTGGGATAATATTTACAGTGTTGACAAAGGAAGAGGTCAAGTTTGAGAGCATTACGCAGCTTCGCATCTGGAAGTAACACTGTGTGCTTCCTCACAACCTCGTCTCACTACGTTAATTTTTCCCCGTAACGCCCAACGTCACTTTCTTAACGTTCCTGGATCTTGGCTTTATATTTGGTTAGCGTACTCACCTATTTGTGGTTGCAGGGGTCGATTCACAGCTCCTGGCCCCGCCTTTTCGCTGGTAGCTACTAGGTCCGCCATCTTACTGCTAGGTGAACATGGACAGCAGGTGAAGGAAACACGTCCTAATATTTTCACCCGTACCGGGGATCGAACTACGGACCTCAGTGTGTGAGCTGAGTGCGCTACCGACTCAGCCACGGAACTTACAGTACAAGAGTCAGCCAAGAGATCTTGCAAACGACTAGATTTATCCTTTTGTCCTCTAGATTAAGCCAAGAGGACACCACAAAGAGACAGGGAGAATAAGAACCATGATTGGAGAAGATAGGAGAGAGAGAGAGAGAGAGAGAGAGAGAGAGAGAGAGAGAGAGAGAGAGAGAGAGAGAGTGTGTATATGTGTGTGTATATGGTGCAAGAGTATATCACAGTGTCGTTGCAAAGGTTATCAGTCACCATTGTTAATGATCTTGGACGAGCCTTCCAGAGGTGCTACCCAGATTGTAATATTGTTTAGTCCCAGGTTCTTGTGGTACCAAGGACCAGTCCCAGGTTCTTGTGGTTCCAAGGACCAGTCCCAGGTTCCTGTGGTACCAAGGACCAGTCCCAGGTTCCTGTGGTACCAAGGACCAGTCCCAGGTTCCTGTGGTACCAAGGACCAGTCCCAGGTTCCTGTGGTACCAAGGACCAGTCCCAGGTTCCTGTGGTACCAAGGACCAGTCCCAGGTTCCTGTGGTACCAAGGACCAGTCCCAGGTTCCTGTGGTACCAAGGACCAGTCCCAGTTGGATTTCCTGTGGTACCAAGGACCAGTCCCAGGTTTCCCTGGGTGGTACCAAGGACCAGTCCCAGGTTCCTGTGGTACCAAGGACCAGTCCCAGGTTCCTGTGGTACCAAGGACCAGTCCCAGGTTCCTGTGGTACCAAGGACCAGTCCCAGGTTCCTGTGGTACCAAGGACCAGTCCCAGGTTCCTGTGGTACCAAGGACCAGTCCCAGGTTCCTGTGGTACCAAGGACCAGTCCCAGGTTCCTGTGGTACCAAGGACCAGTCCCAGGTTCCTGTGGTACCAAGGACCAGTCCCAGGTTCCTGTGGTACCAAGGACCAGTCCCAGGTTCCTGTGGTACCAAGGACCAGTCCCAGGTTCCTGTGGTACCAAGGACCAGTCCCAGGTTCCTGTGGTACCAAGGACCAGTCCCAGGTTCCTGTGGTACCAAGGACCAGTCCCAGGTTCCTGTGGTACCAAGGACCAGTCCCAGGTTCCTGTGGTACCAAGGACCAGTCCCAGGTTCCTGTGGTACCAAGGACCACAATGGAAGTAAGTCACTTTGTCTGACCATTTTTGGTTATCCTGGAGGATAATCTACACATGTGCTGCTATGTATGATAATTTATGTAACTGTATTTATGTATACCTGTACCTAAATAAACTTACTTACCTGCTAACTAACTTACTAACTTACCTACTTACTAACTTACTAACTTACCTGCTAACTAACTTACTAACTTACCTGCTAACTAACTTACTAACTTACCTGCTAACTAACTTACTAACTTACCTGCTAACTAACTTACTAACTTACCTGCTAACTAACTTACTAACTTACCTGCTAACTAACTTACTAACTTACCTGCTAACTAACTTACTAACTTACCTGCTAACTAACTTACTAACTTACCTGCTAACTAACTTACTAACTTACCTGCTAACTAACTTACTAACTTACCTGCAACTAACTTACTAACTTACCTGCTAACACTTACTAACACCTGCTAACTAACACTAACTTACCTGCTAACTAACTTACTAACTTACCTGCTAACTAACTTACTAACTTACCTGCTAACTAACTTACTAACTTACCTGCTAACTAACTTACTAACTTACTGCTAACTAACTACTAACTTACCTGCTAACTAACTACTAACTACCTGCAACTAACTACTAACTAGCTACTAACTTACAACTACCTACTTACTAACTTACTAACTTACCTGCTAACTAACTTACTAACTTACTCATAACTAACTTACTAACTTACCTGCTAACTAACTTACTAACTTACCTGCTAACTAACTTACTAACTTACCTGCTAACTAACTTACTAACTTACCTGCTAACTAACTTACTAACTTACCTGCTAACTAACTTACTAACTTACCTGCTAACTAACTTACTAACTTACCTGCTAACTAACTTACTAACTTACCTGCTAACTAACTTACTAACTTACCTGCTAACTAAGTTACTAACTTACCTGCTAACTAACTTACTAACTTACCTGCTAACTAAGTTACTTAGTGCTGGTGTGTTACTGGATGCTGATCTGAGATAACTACAGAATGCCTCTTCAGTTCGGCTTGAAACTTTAAATTCGTGTTGGGTTGTGTGTGTGTGTTCTAATTTAACCGGTTTTTATTAAAAGGAAACTGGGATATTAGTTACCATGTGATAACTTGCAAGTGCCTCTGCCGCTACGGATCTTCTACGCTAACATGCGTCTGTATTGCAAAAAATTATGTGCTGCATTCTGCACTATTCCTTTCGCGTGCACTGACGTACGGAGGACCTGGGGGTATGCATTACAAGAATACCTGCCTATTGTTACACAATAACTGTAATAGTTATTGTTATTATTTTTATTACTAGTAGTAGTAGTATTGGTGGTGGTGGTGGTGGTAGTAGTAGTGGTGGTAGTAGTAGTAGTAGTGGTAGTGGTGGTAGTAGTAGTAGTAGTGGTGGTGGTGGTAGTGGTGGTGGTGGTAGTAGTATATTTGATATAAATACGAGAAGAACAGCTCAAACTCCGTGGATCAAGATACTTGCACCAGCATTCATAACCACACACACACACACACACACACACACACTGAGTCTCGACCCCTGCAACCACAATTAGGTGAGTACACACACAATAGCTCCCATGACACCACAATGCTCCTATTGTTGTGACAAACTCCGGGGCTCTTCATCCAAGGTATAGGAGACACCCTTCCCACCTGTAGGTGGTGCCTGCACCAGCTGGATACAATGGACCGGATCTCCAAAAACATCTAGAATGCTGTGTACCCCAGACTCGTCCTTTGAGCAATAGTCGTTATATATAATGTCAAGTTCGGTTTTGGTTTCTCAAGGAGAAGTTGAAAAACTATTTTGGGAAAAGTTTGTGTGTCATTACATCTGGGTGGGTTGGTAACGCACTCGCCTCGCACGCTGGGTGTCCGTGGTTCAATCCCCGGCACGGGTGGTAAGGCTGGGCGTGTTTCCTTACACCTGCTGTCACTGTTCACCTAGCAGTAAGTAGGTACCTGGCTGTTAGTCTCCTTACACTTGCTGTCACTGTTCACCTAGCAGTAAGTAGGTACCTGAGTGTTAGTCTCCTTACACCTGCTGTCACTGTTTACCTGGCAGTAAGTAGGTACCTGGGAGTTAGTCACCTTACACCTACTGCTCCTGTTCAGTAAGTAGGTACCTGGGTGTTAGTCAACTGTTGTGGGTGGCATCCTGGGGGACAAAATTGAAGGACCACAATGGAAATAAGGCAGTCCTCGATGACGCACTGACTTTCTCGGGTAATCCTAGGTGGTTAACATCCCCCTCCCCCCCTTCCCCTCCCCCTCCCCCTCACCCTCCCCCTAACCCTCCCCCGACCCCTCCGCCTCCCCTCCCCTCCCCCGTTAAAAAAAAAAAAAAAGGGGCCCCAACAAATCTTACCTTACAGCTTTCTGGACGCTCTCAGTGGATGGAGTCAGTGAACATTAATATCGTCTCTCACTCCTAGCATGACCTAATAGAATATCCAATTCCCTTGTATTCATTCCATCTTACCTAATGACCATATGTACTGCTATTGCCTCATTAATTTTAAGTTAGTTTTTGCTGCACATCCAAAAGTCATCTTGTGAGCGGTAGCGTAATGAAAATGATCGCAGGTCACAGTTGGTCTCTATTAGAATTCACCAAAAAACATTGGTCATAATGGGGTTGAAGTCTCATCGGAAAAAAAAGCTTATATTGAGGTGTTCGTGGGTTTGTTGATATGAGGGTGACGTTGGACATGTCTCCACGGGGGGCACTGGCCCTTCGAAACACCCTCCTTGTATACACCTGCTGCCCCTGTTCACCTAGCAGTAAGTAGGTACCTGGGTGTTAATCGACTGTTGTGGTTGCACCCTGGGGTAGAAGATTAAAGCAGCTCAATGGAAATAAGACCAACAGACCTCCCCAACCCCCTTGATGCTCGGACCATATTGAGTTATCCTGGGAGGCTAACCCTCCTGATTAAAAATCTGAACAAAAACTTTTATTTTATTTTATCTTAGCCTACCTTCCCAATAGCCGTGAATTAGGGGTCATTGTGAAATCTACTATCCTTTGTCTTTCCTATATTACCAGTCCCCTAATTCTTAACAATGCTCTACGTTCTCTCGACATCAAATTTTATTTTCGTCAAATTAATATTCTTCGAGGTAAGGGTTAATACGGCTTACGTCGTGGTGACCCTTAACAAATCCAATACCGGGTTCAATACAGTGTAAGTCGTCAGTGGCCCTATAATGTAAAGTAAAGTAAAGTAAAGTAAAGTAAATTTTATTTCATTGCAGATTTACATAGGTATTGGTGGTTACAATGTAAATTGAGTGCAAGGAGAGCCACTGACATGCCATGGCATTAGGAGCAGCTTAATCTAGTGACTTATAGACTATGTACATAATATTAGAGAAATTTATTGAGTTTATTCTAGTTAAAATTTGTTTTCAAATTACAATATGATGATATTATAGTTAAAATTATAATATGATGATATTAAATTGTAACAAGTGTTTAGGAGAATGGTAATATAAAATTGAGATTATCTTAAGGAAAATAACATTGAGCATTTTTGACATTAACTTATAGTATGAGTATTTAGTTTTGGGTGAGTAGGTGGTAACATAATAGTAACATATTATTAAAAATTGAAATTATCTTATAGGAAAGTAATATTGAGCATTTTTTAAAGTAGTTTATAGTATGAGTATTTAGTTTTGGGTGAGTAGGTAGTTTTTGAGTTGTCTTAAATTGATTTTCAGACATGGTTATCTTAATATTTACTGGTAATGAATTCCAGATTCTGGGCCCTTTATGTGCATAGAATTTTTACATAGGTTGATATGACCTCGGGGTATATCAAAAAGTGATCTGTGTCTTGTGTTGTGGTCATGGGTCATATTAAAGTTGGTGAGGAGAATTTTGAGCGGAGGGTTTATATTAGAGTGTAGAGTTTTATATATGTAGTAGGCACAAGAATAAGTATGAAGGTTCTTTACAGTGAGTAGTTTTAGACTTTTGAATATTGGTGGAGTATGCTGTCTAGAGTGGGAATTTGTTATCATTCTGACTGCAGCCTTTTGCTGGGTTATGAGTGGTCTAAGGTGATTTAATGTTGTTGCTCCCCATGCACAGATTCCATAGGTGAGATAAGGGTAGATAAGTGAATGATATAGTGCAAGGAGAGCTGATTGTGGCACATAATAGCGTATCTTTGATAATATGTCTACTGTCTTTGAGATTTTCTTGGAAATTTGTTGTATGTGGGTTTGGAATTTAAGACTACTGTCAAGGTGGATTCCTAGGAATTTTCCCTCTGTGAGTCTTGTGATGGGTGAATCATTGAGCGTTATGTTAAGTGGAACATTTGTGGCTTTGTTTCCAAACTGTATGAAGTAGGTCTTGTCAGTATTGAGAGTAAGCTTGTTAGTCGTCATCCATGTTGATATTTTCTGTAATTCGGCATTAACAGTGTTGGCCAGTATAACTGGATTTGGGTGAGAGAAGACATATGTTGTGTCATCTGCAAATAAAATGGGTTTGAGTAGTTGTGATGCATTCGGTAGGTCATTTATGTAAATGAGGAATAGGAGTGGCCCCAGGACACTTCCTTGAGGGACTCCGACTGTAATTTGTTGAGTGGAAGAGTTCGCTCCATTTGTGTACACGTATTGGCTTCTGTTGCTAAGGTATGACTTTAGGTAGTTGAGTGGGTGCCCCCTTATACCATAGTGTGCTAATTTTGTGAGCAGTAAATCATGGTCGACTGTATCAAAAGCTTTGCATAGATCAATGAAGATTGATTCCCAGTGGGACTTCTTTCTTCTCAAGTATGGTGTATATTAACTCTAACATGTGTGTTATAGCATCGTTTGTGCTCTTGTTAGTCCTGAATCCAAATTGACAGGGGTTGAGTACATTGTGTGAGACGAGGTAGGAATAGATCTGTCTATGAATTAATTTTTCGAAGATTTTAGAAAGCAGTGGTAAATTAGAAATTGGTCTATAATTATTCAAGTCTGTTTGATCACCTCCGTTGTGGATCGGGGTGGCCCTAGCTATTTTGAGAATTTTTTTTTTTTTACATTTTATTAGTTTCCAATAAATATACATTTATAAGTCAAACATGCAAAATACATGTTGCAAATTATACAACAGCAATTCTTTGGTTAAACAGTGAAAATATCGAAAATATCAGAAAACCTCAGAAAACTATGCCCTAAAACCCTTACCTCTACCACCAGTGAACTCTTGTCCCCTTTCCCCTAATAAATAAATACAGAGTCCACAAAACATAAACCCAAATAATGAAATACAGTCCACCATAACATATTCTCTATTCCTAAGGATATACAGTGATACTCATTGACGACTTCAAATAAATTTTACAGTTCACAAAAATTAAAATTACATTTAAAATTACATTTTACAATTACATTTTACAGTTCCGAAACGTTCAATAATTACATGTTACAAATTGCGCAACAGCAATTTCCTTTAATAAGCTATGCATATATCAGAAAAACATACCCCTAACCATTTATCTACAATTAGTGAACTCCTGTCCCCTTCCCCTTATGCTTGATACAGAGTCCACAAAACCAAACCCCAATAATGCCATAGCAAGTTCACAATAACATTAGCTCTAGTTCTAATGCTATGCTGTTAACTGCAAATAAAATGTACAGTGTTCACTGATAACAAATAACAAAACCCCAAGAATGATACATAGTCCACAATAACCGTGACTAGTCCTAATACTATGCAGTGAATACTGCAAATAAAATGTACAGTGTGCACAGATAACAAATAACAAAAACCCAAAGAATGATACATAGTCCACAATAACCTTGACTAGTACTATGCAGTGAATACTGCATATAAAATGTACAGTGTGCAGGATAACAAATAACAAAACCCAAAGAATGATACATAGTCCACAATAACAGTGACTAGTCCTAATACTATGCAGTGAATACGGCAAATAAAATTTACCGTGTGCACAAAATAATCCTACCACACAATGTTTCCAGCCTCCTTAACTCCACGGAGACTACGACCTTGTTTCAGTACCATCTGTGTACTAAGTATAGTCCAAGACATTCATACCACTCTCACCAAACCTAACCACTCCTGCCCCCGTCACCAGAGGATCCGGCCAAACCCTACAAAACCCCTTACTCCCCTCCCCTTGCAAACCCCAACCTCACATTCACTCCACCACACACACATCCACTTCCAACACACTATAAATCTAGACAGTCACCCGGTCCCCCAACTGTGATGTCATCCGTCCCCGTCCTCTAATGGCTTAACCCCCTATCTACCTGTCTACCTATGCCTCTCCACCACACCACACCTACCCAATGCTCCACCAGCGCCTCTGTCAAGCCCTTTCATTACCATATCTGTCTCCCAATAAACCCTGCACACTCAATTTCCTGTACCCCTCTGAAAAGCTCGAACCCCACTCCCTCCCATATATTAAACGATTCCTGCACATAGTGCGATATATACGTCCCGCCACAGCCCCCATCCTTTCCCTAACACTCATGTCCCTTAATTTCCACGACATGCACACGAAGTCCACCATACAGTACAGTAATCCTTTTATCCCTATGTCTAACCCCTCCCAAATCCAAGTAAATAGCCCGTAACAAAGGGATACCCCCACCCAAACCCTTAACACCCTCCCATCCACCTACGAACCCCATCCAGAGTTTCACAAAATATACTGCATGCAGAGCCGACTCCGGCAAGCCACATTTCTGACATTTCCCGTCTTTTGCCAATCCCATACGGAATAAATTCTCCCGTGACGCCACTGCCCCATGTAAAACCGAAACATCAGCTCTCGGTCCTCGCCGGCAACCTCAGATCCCTGAACCCCTTCCATATCCCCTTCCAGTCATATACTGGATAAACCGCCTCACCTTCCACCGTCTCCTCCCCAGCACCAAACCTCATTATAACTGCAACGCTCAACCTTTGTGGCTCCCGATAACCAACAAACACCGCAGCCAATCTCTGCACTGCCCCAGTTCCCTCACACCCCACCACTCCCTACTTCCCGCAGCACCCCTTCCACCCCAGCCTCACCTCTCTCCCCAACCCTCCCTCCTTTACCACACAACGTTTCACATACATACACAACAATCTCCTTTCCAGCCATATTAAACCCAAACCTCCAGAAATTACCCTTTTCCTAACTATCTCCTTCCTGAGCCAATGTCTACCATGTGCCCAAATAAACTTAAATACCCTGCTCCAATTCTTAACATCCCAACTTAATAAAGGAAAAATGTTGGCAATATACCATATCTTACTATATATCATGTTATAACCGCAATAACCCTCTGCCGCAACGTTAACTCTCCGCCTCCAACTATTCAACCGCTCCGTCGCACTTTTAACTACATTCCTCGAATTCCTCTCTCGCCTCATCCCTGTCCTCTAAACAATACCACATATTTTCACTCTGTCCACAATTTTCCACCCATACCTGCTACCCAACCGCCCCACCCAAGCGCCTACCTCCAACAATATGGATTTAGCTCCATTGACCCTCATGCCAGTAGCACTACAGAAAGACTTTAAGTGTATTCCTATGTTAACCAATCCCACCTCGTGACACACTAACACCGTCGTGTCATCTACATATCCCACACATTTCTAATCCCCTTATCCCTCCCCCAACCCCTTCCCATCCCCCACTAACTGTAAAACGGATCCTGTAAGCAAGCGAAGGATCTGCGAAGGGACAACCCTGTCGCAGACCCTTCCATCCTAACCACCTCCCAACCTACCATTTATTTGCACCTTCACACTTGCCCTGCATATAACGCCCTAACCCAATCCAGCACTTCCAATCCAAACCCCT
Organism: Cherax destructor; assembly: GCA_009830355.1. Lineage (NCBI taxonomy): Eukaryota > Metazoa > Arthropoda > Malacostraca > Decapoda > Parastacidae > Cherax > Cherax destructor. The sequence continues at coordinate 42,542 of WNWK01015724.1, forward strand.
GCCTTTCCATTATTCCAAACATACTCACGCCCACACTATCATATGCTCCCTTCCAATCCAGTGCAAGTATTCCTCCCTCTTCCTCTCTATCTATGAAATCTTTAATACGTTCATGTCCCTCCCCACCCCCTTCCCGGTATCCCCCTGTCCTTCCTCAATCACCCCCTATCACCCTTTTAATCTATTACCTAAAATTTTAGCATATATTTTATAATCCGTATTCATAAGGACTAAAGGTCTATAATTCTCTAATGTTTCCCTTCCTTCCCCTTCCTCACTAATACCATTACCCCCATACCCATGTCCCTCCCCATTACACCTGTCCTTTTCATACCATTCATCACACTACCATACAATCCTTTATGATGTCCCAATTCTCCTTATAAAATTCATTTGCCAAACCATCCATACCTGGAGCCTTGCCCTTACTTAATCCTTCCACTGCCTCCCACACCTCCCTCTCACTAATCATGCCCTCCAATCCTCCCGATCTTCCCTACTCAACCTCTCCCTAATCTTTCCCAATAAAATGCTCCTTTCCTCCATACCCACCCCCACTGCTCATGTGCCTTGCAAACCACTTATCAGCATACACATTCATTCCCTCCGTAGAATTTATTCTCATACCCTTCACATAATTCCCCATGTTTTCATCCACTTCAGATACTCCAATGACATTCTATCCTGTCTCTGTTTACACTTCCCCAAAACATATTGTGAGGGTCTATCCCCACAACACATCATCCATTCCGGCTTTCATTCTACATGCCCCAAACCTCTCATTCTGCAATGTCTTCAACCTATCTTTCAACACCTTAATTTCTCTGTCATTCTATGTTTCCCCCGCATATAACAGTCTTTCAAGAGTCCCTCAATGTAATTTTGTAAACCGTATCTCCATCCTGCTTCTTCCTTCCCAACCTCTGATAGTAAGCTTGGATGCCAGGCTTCCCGTCTTACCCACCAATCCACCAAAGCCCCCTCCTACTCCCCATCCAAAACCCACCCCACCAATCCCTAAATTCCTCCTTTTACCATCACCTTTAATAACTGAACATTTAATTTCCAAAAACCCTGTACCATTTTCAACCCTTCCCCCCCACTCCACCAACACTCCCGATGATCCGTGAAACCCACATCCAAATATTGCACCCCCACTACCACGCTACCTGTTACATAAATCCTGTCTAATCTAGCCGCATACCCTCTTCTAACAAACGTTGGCTCACCCGCACCTCCCACCCCAATCACGTCTTTCAAACCTACCCTCCTAAGTACGTCCCTTAAGGATGCAAGTACACAACCTCCTCCCCGCGGCTCTACATCCCTCTCTAATTACACAATTAAAATCCTCCAACAATCGTTACATTTGGCAAATCCCGACATGCATAAATCATGTAATCCCAAACAAAATCCACCTTTACCTTCCTTGCCGCCTCTGCTGGTATGTACACTCCTAAAAACATACCCTAACTCACTCACTCCCCATCTACTCTAACCAGCCTACCTTCCCCACACTCCTCCCATCGCAAAGGTTTGAAAGGGCTTGACACCGCCACTCTCCGCCACCCCCTTTAATCTACTGGATGAACTTGCAAACACTTTGTATCCATTCAAAAGTAATTCCCCACCACACCTATAATTGTGTTCCTGATAAAAGCAACTGTCACACCATACCTTCGCAACGTACACTCCACCCAAGCCCTCTTAATTTCATCCTCAACCCATTTACATTAAGTGTTAAACACTTGAAAACTATGTCAAGGGTTTGCCCCTAGGCCTCTGTGAAGTTGTACCCTGACTTCCTTTACTCATTTTACCCGTTTGCTTCCCTCCTTAAAAGTACCCTCTCTAATACCAAACCTAGATCTTTTAGCAACTTCCACCGAAGCCTTTTACAGATCCTCTGCGCCGGTGTCAGCACATCCTCACTGCCTGATGAATTGCCAGACCTTTTACGTGTCCTCTTTATGTCTTCCACACTACTTGCATCCTCGGTCTGATGGACCTCCACCTGCACATCCTCCATAATTAAGTGTTGGTTCACTGGACTGGCACTCTCCACACTTTCCACCACATTTACTGCATCTATCAAACCATCATTAGTGCTTACACTTAGCACCGCAAAGGGTCGTCCAATATTTCCTTTAATATTTGTTCCAGTGGTATTCCTCTGCCGGACTCTCCTGGTGATCACAGTCAACCACTGTATAACAGATTCCTGTGTTAGGCTGACAAACCACCTCAGAACCCTCCACAATCTCACTCCAGAGTTTCGCTGCTTCCCCCGTGCGCTCCTCCTTCCGTTCCTCTCTGCGCCTGCACTTTCACTACTCGTTGTTCTGGCACTTGTCTGGGTCCGTCCTCATGCAGTCAGCCGCCACATGATCGTAGGCGCCACACAGTCGACACGCCCTGCGCTGTCCCATGTAGGTCACGTACACTTCGGTCCTGAAGTTCGGTATAACAACGTAGGACGGTATGGGGTGCTTCAATGTCATTTTCAACGAGTACGACCCTCAGGGAGGCCATCATCGGTCCTCGCCCACTTTCCAGGTGTTGCTGCGGTATTGTACCATACGCACTAAAGGGACCGTGATGTCCGTCGGGTCCGCTTCGAATGGGACGTTTTCAAACGTACCTGCGTACGTACGGAAACGTCCTTCAATCGTACCTGAAGTCCAGTGTGCACCGTGTAGACAGGGATCCTGGTGTCGATCGACGAGTCGGTCATAAACTCGCCGTCCAGTAGCTTCACAAATACTCTATTCATCCATTCAGGGCACGCCATACCAAATCTTCTATGTCAAGACCATACACCTCTCGTAATATCGTCGGTAAGACAGTCCCGGCCGTTGCAGGGTTTAGGACGCCAGTCACAAGGTCAATACAGACAGTATTCAAACGTCTTCCCTGCTGTCGCCATGTTGCTTTGGAAAACCAAAGTGCTTAAAGCGTCGCCAGGGGTCAGGTCAGACACCACACACCCTCGCACCACCAGAGCTGGGCTGCGACTGTGTTTTGAGAATTGAGGGGAAGGTAGAGGCTTCAATGGATTTATTGAATAGTGTTGCTATAATTGGTGACAGTACCTGTGAAGCTTTTTTTTTACAAAAGGTGGTAAGCTGTTTATGTCTCTCCTTGTTTTTAAGGGTGTTAAAATGAGCGAGACTTCAATTGGGTTGGTAGGAGCTAGGAATAGTGTATTAGGGTAGGTGTTTGTGAGGTAGTCTGTTGGACGGATGTTTGAGCTTGGGATTTTACTCGCTAGATTCTTTCCTATTCTGATATCATTGACATACTACTATATAGAAAGCCCCTTCTTATGCAGAGCATTTCAGGCAAGATAGGCCAATTTTGTCCCAGGATGCGACCCACACCAGTTCACTAACACCCAGGTACCCATTTTACTGATGGGTGAACATAGACAACCGGTGTAAAGAAACACGCCCAATATTTCTACCCTCGCTGGGAATCGAACCATCATGCTAATGATGTAACCAAGGACCCCAATGGAAATAAGTCACTTTGTCTGACTTTTTTTTTTTGGGGGGAGGGGGTATCCTAGGTAATTTACTATGTGTACCAGTGCCTAAATAAACTTACTAAACTGTGAAAATTTATTGAGACGAAAAATTCCACCGACCTTAACATCAAGTGAAAGATTTATGTTTTAAAAATGAATTAGGTAGGTTTAAATTGTTAGTAAATAATATTAGAATTACTAGATCTTAAATATTAGGTTATATTAGGTAATGAGATTAGAGATAATAACTAGCAACCCCATCCTTGAACTGAGGCAAGACGGGGTCTAGAAGACGCTAGCTCCCTCTGGCACTAAGACCCCTGGCGATAAGGTGCCCCGTGGCCTGGGGGCTAAAGTTCTCGCTTCACACGGCGAGAGTCCGGGTTCGATTCCCGGCGAAGGGATGGAAACATTGGACGTGTTTCCTTACACCGGTTGTCTATGTTCACCCATCAGTAAAATGGGTACCTGGGTGTTAGTCGACTGGTGTGGGTCGCATCCTGGGACAAAACTGACCTAATTTGTGGGAAATGCTCAGCATAACAAGGGGCTTTCTATATAGTAGTATGTCATTGATGTCAGCTATGGTCTGTATACCTTGTACATGTACTTGTAGTAAATAAAGATATTATTATTATTAATTGTGAGCTCTCGAGCTCTAGTCCCACGTGGGACAAGATACTGTTTGGCAGCCAATAACGTTAATTAGAGCCTTCACGGCGCCATGGACAAGTCTCTGCACTAGACCAGTTTGTGACGCTGATTCCCGTATTTTCTTCCATGTTAGGTGGCCACTGATTACTGGGTATAACACGAGCGGGCACAGGCCCATCTCAAGGTGAAGTTCTGAGTAACTGTCCCCTAAGTCTCAGACCAGAAGCTAGTATCTCCTGT
>WNWK01015725.1:0-46961 GCA_009830355.1 Cherax destructor
ATTCAGTAAGTCAGTCAAGTCATTCAGTAAGTCAGTCAAGTCATTCAGTCAGTCAGTCAAGTCATTCAGTCAGTCAGTCAAGTCATTCAGTCAAGTCATTCAGTCAGTCAGTCAAGTCATTCAGTCAGTCAGTCATTCAGTCAGTCAGTCACACAAACTTATGTTTACGGCCATGGGTTATGTCTTGTCTAATATCTGTTTTCTTCGTTAATTCAAGATCAAAACACAATTCACTCTTATTCTTCACAAACACAGCTGGCTTGAAGCCAAGACTTCTTGACGCGTATGAAATACTTACGAATGCTGGGATGGTGGGGTCCGTGGTGGCTGGGTAAGGCGGGTGGTGTCTGCTGAACCACAACAGTAGTAGTAACAAGACTGCTTGTGAGAATGGTTATTTGTTTTTCCTTCCCACAAACTGTAAGTTTATTCAGGTATACACAGATACAGTTACGAAGATTATCATACATAGCAGCATATGTGTAGAGAACCTAGGATAACCCAAAAAAGTCAGAGTGACAGTATTTCCATTGACTGACTTGGGTTATCCTAGGTTCTCTACACATATGCTGCTATGTATGATAATGTATGTAACTGTACTCACCTAATTGTGGTTGCAGGGGTTGAGTCTCAGCTCCTGGCCCCGTGTATCTGAATAACCTTACAGTTTGCAGGAAAGAAAAACAAATTCCCTTTTCCTCAAAGCATGAGGATTCTTAGGCAGTAAATAACCATGCGCTCAAAATTTTTCCCCTCCTGCCGAACCGTGTAATATCATCTTTACTTCGTGTAAGATGATAATGTGTCGCAAATCTTAAATCGTGCAATACCGGTAACGTGCAACATAATCTCGTGCTAAATGACGTTCTACTGTACCTCACAATACAAATACTCTTACATTGTGTACAAGTTGTACAAGTTAGTACAGAATAAACAAACAGCAACACTCCCATTCTCATGCAACACACTATTTTTAAAGTTAATGATATTATTATTACAGTAGAACGTCATTTAGCACGAGATTATGTTCCACGTTACGGGTATTGCACAATTTAAGATTTGCGACACATTATCATCTTACACGACGTAAAGATGATATTACACGGTTCGGCAGGAGGGGAAAAATTTTGAGCGCGCGGTCGCCCGCGGTGGGTTAAACCATTGAGTCAATGGGGGTCCTACTAAGGGTGGCTATGAGCCACATCAAGTGTTTAATGCTGACGAGACAAGTGTTTTCTGGAAGAAAATGCCAACACGAACTTATATCAGTCAGCAAGAGAAAAGTGCACCAGGCTTCAAGACAGCAAAGGATCGCTTCACCTTGCTCCTTTTCGGTAATGCATCAGGTGATTTCAAGTGTAAGCCCATGGTTATTTACTGCCTATGAATCCTCATGCTTTGAGGAAAAGGGAATTTGTTTTTCCTTCCTGCAAACTGTAAGTTTATTCAGATACACAGGACCAGGAGCTGAGTCTCGACCCCTGCAACCACAATTAGGTGAGTACAGTTACATACATTATCATACATAGCAGCATATGTGTAGAGAACCTAGGATAACCCAAAAAAAGTCAATGGAAATACTAAGTCACTCTGACTTTTTTTGGGTTATCCTAGGTTCTCTACACATATGCTGCTATGTATGATAATCTTCGTAACTGTATCTGTGTATACCTGAATAAACTTACTTACAGTTTGTAGGAAGGAAAAACAAATAACCATTCCCACAAGCAGCCTTGTTTTTGTTGTTCAGCGGACACCACCCGCCTTACCCAGCCACCACGGACCCCACCATCCCAGCATTCGTACGTATTTCATACGCATCAAAAAGTCCGGCTACAAGCCAGCTGTGTTTGTGAAGAATAAGAGAGAGTGAATTGTGTTTTGATCTTGAATTAACGAAGAAAACAAAGATATTAGACAAGACATAACCCGTGGCCGTAATGAAGTGTTACTTTGTACACATAAAAAGATGTAAACATAAGTTTGTGACTTACTGACTGACTGAATGACTTGACTGACTGACTGACTTGACTGACTGACTGACTGACTGACTTGACTGACTGACTTGACTGACTGAATGACTGACTGACTTACTTGACTGACTTACTGAATGACTTGACTGACTTACTGAATGACTTGACTGACTTACTGAATGACTTGACTGACTTACTGAATGACTTGACTGACTTACTGAATGGCTTGACTGACTTACTGAATGACTTGACTGACTTACTAAATGACTTGACTGACTTACTGAATGACTTGACTGACTTACTGAATGACTTGACTGACTTACTGAAAGACTTGACTGACTTACTGAATGACTTGACTGACTGACTGAATGACTTGACTGACTTACTGAATGACTTGACTGACTTACTGAATGACTTGACTGACTTACTGAATGACTTGACTGACTTACTGAATGACTTGACTGACTACTGAATGACTTGACTGACTGACTGAATGACTTGACGACTTACTGAATGACTTGACTGACATACTGAATGACTTGACTGACTTACTGAATGACTTGACTGACTTACTGAATGACTTGACTGACTTACTGAATGGCTTGACTGACTTACTGAATGGCTTGACTGACTTACTGAATGACTGGCTGACCACTGACTGACTTGACTGACTTAAAGTTAGACACTCAGTTCAACCATCGACTTCAGTTCCAGAACCTCTACTATCCACCTCAGCATAACTCTCACTCTCTTCACAATCATCCACAAACACCAGTACCCACAATTTAAGGTAAATACTATTATTTCTATTACATTTGTAGTCTTAAGCAGTAAAAAAACATAATACATCACGATAATGAACTACAATTACATATTCACTTTTATTTTTGTAAGATTTGTTGGTCTAAAAAAACTTGTATGGCTTTTTGGGGACTCCCAGGAACGTAACCCTATTTTTCCCATAAGTTCTTTTAATTATTTAACACGAAATTATCTAACACGACTTTTTCAGGAACGTAACTATTGTGCTAAATGACAGTCTACTGTATTATTATTATTATCATAATAAAAAAGAAGCGCTAAACCCACAGGGGTCGTGATAGCTATATATAGAGTGAAGGCATACGAATGGAATATTTTTCTACAGTTATCCCTCGGTGTTTGACTAGAGAAAACGTAATTCTTCCGACACTCCTACAAAGTCGCTTGGTAAACAAATCTCATATTTGTGTCAATTTTTATTCTGTGGGTGTATGTATCATGTTTATATGCTATGTAACGTGTTTTTAAATAATTTTGAAGAAAATATCATAGATGGATTAATGAAAATGTCTATACAGTGGACCCCCGAGTTTCGAAAGGTTCTTACTTCGTAAACATCGTGTTTCGTAAGCTTTTTATGACTTCGAGAATCGTAAAACCGCTCGTGTTTCGTAACATATTAGACCTGTCCGCCTGCTCCACGCCTGCGCGGGACGCAGGATGCCGCCAGTGAAGCATTGTTTCACACTACATTTGGCGTTTATTTTGGTGCTTTAGTGATTGTCACTGTGAAATAAGTCACCATGGGTCCAAAGAAGCTTCCTAGTGGCACCCCTGTGGTAAAGAAAGTGAGGAACACCATCGAACTGAAGAAAGAGATTATATAAAAATATGAGAGTGGCGTATGTCTGAGTGATCTTGCCAGGATGTACAACAAAACCACTTCTACTATCGGCTCTATCCTGGCAAAGAGAAATGAGATCAAGGAAACTAATGTTGCAAAAGGGGTTGATATGTTAACGAAAAATAGATCGAAAACAGTGGATGAGGTTGAGAAGTTGTTGGTGTGGATCCATGAAAAACAGAGAGCGGGTGATAGTGTTTCCATGGCGAAAATTTGTGAAAAGGCAAGGAAGTTGCACGCAGATCTTGTCAAGACAATGCCTGCAACCAGTGGTGAGGCAAGTGATTTTAAAGCCAGCAAAGGCTGGTTTGACAGGTTTAAGAAACGTAGTGGAATACACAGTGTTGTGAGGCATGGTGAGGCAGCCAGCTCAGACAAACGTGCAGCTGAAAAATTTGTGCAGGAATTCCAGGGGTTCGTAGAGGCTGAACAATTCCTCCCCCAACAAGTGTTTAACTGTGATGAAACAGGCCTGTTTTGGAAGAAAATGCCCAACAGGACCTACATTACTCAGGAGGAAAAGGCACAGCCAGGACACAAGCCTATGAAAGACAGGCTAATGCTAATGCTAGTGGGGATTTTAAAGTGAAGCCTTTACTGGTGTATCACTATGAAAATCCCAGACCCTTTAAGAATCACAGTTTGACAAGAATAATTTGTGTGTGCATTGGAAGGCTAACACCAAGGCATGGGTCACTACGGAGATTTTCAAGGAATGGGTGACTGGAGTGTTTGGCCCTACTGTGAAGAAATACCTCTTTGAAAAGAAATTGCCACTCAAGTGCCTCCTGATACTGGACAATGCTCCTGCTCACCCTCACAACTTGCAAGAGTGTTTGTCTGACAAGTTTAATTTCATCAGAGTGAAGTTCTTGCCTCCTAACACCACTCCTCTCCTCCAGCCCATGGACCAGCAGGTCATTTCCAACTTCAAGAAACTGTACACCAAAGCACTGTTTGAAAAGTGCTTTGAAGTGACCTCGGACACTGAGTTGACCCTAAGAGAGTTCTGGAAAGATCACTTCAACATTGTGCAATGCATGCGCCTTATAGGTAAGGCTTGGGAGGGAGTGACTTCCAGGACTTTGAACTCTGCTTGGAGACCATTGTGGCCAGGTTGTGTCCAACAGAGGGATTTTGAAGGATTTGAGGCTGACCCTGACCTTGACCCTGACGACCCTGTGCCTGTTGTGGACTCTATTGTGGCATTGGGGAACAACCTGGGGTTGGAGGTGAGTGGTGAGGATGTGGAAGAGTTGGTGGAGGCCCACAGGGTAGAGCTAACAACTGAAGAGCTGCAAGAGCTTCATCTGGAACAGCAACAGACCACAGCTGAGGTTATTGCTTCAAAGGAGGAGGGTGAGAGACAGAAGGAGGTGCCCTCTTCAGTGCTTAAGGAGATGTGTACAAAGTGGAATGAGTTGCAGACATTTGTTGAAAGACACCACCCTGAGCAAGCTGAAATGAGCCTTCTGTGCAGCCACTTCAGTGACAGAGCCATGTCGCACTTCAGGAAAGTGTTGAAGGGTCGCCAGAAACAGAGGACTCTGGACAGTTACTTCACCAGGCAGGGGTCTGGTGACTCTCAAGCTGGTCCTAGTGGCATTAAAAGACCAAGAAGGGAAGTAACCCCAGAGAGGGACTTGTTACCTGAAGTCCTTTTGGAGGGGGATTCCCCTTCCAACCACTAACTCCCTGCCCCTTTCAGCAACTCTACCTTCCAGATGCCTGCAACTCTTCAATAAAGGTAAGTAAATGTATATATATACAGTGGACCCCCGGTGTTCGTCCTGCTCAAAACAGGCCCTTTTATGTAAGTTTATTTTTTTAAATGCTTTTATAAGTGTAGTTTTGGGGGTGTAAAAGGACTAGTCTATGTTACATTATTTCTTAAGGGAATAAATTCGGTTGGTAATGGCACTTGAACAGCATTCTGTTACGAAAAATGGACGAACACCGGGGGTCAACTGTATATACGTATATTGTTTTTAATTTAGTATGTGAATATTTTTTTGTGGAACGGATTAATTGTATTTACATTATTTCTTATGGGAAATAATGGTTCGAATTTCGAAAACTTCGTGTTAAGTACTAGCTCCTGGAACGGATTAATTACGATACTCGGGGTCCACTGTATTAACTTAAAATAAGACATTTAATGTGGCCAAGAGTTATTATTAATAGTATTACGTAATGTTTTCCCTCCGCCCGGCAACCACACCTCCATAGCATATAAACAGCATGTTTATATGCTTTGTAACATGTTTCTTATATAATTTAGAAGAAAATATCATAGATAGCTTAATGAAAATGTCTATATTAACGTAAAATAAGACATTTAATGTGCCCAAGAGTGATTATTATTAGTATTACGTAATGTTTTCCCTCCGCCCGGCAACCACACCTCCATAGCATAAAAACAGCATGTTTATATGCTTTGCAACGTGTTTCTTATATAATTTTGAAGAAAATATAGATGGATTAATGAAAATGTCTATATTAACAGTGGACCCTCGGTTTTTGTAAATAATTCGTTCCAGAATGCTGTTCAAGTGCCGTTACCAAACAAATTTGTTCCCATAAGGAATAATGTAAATTAGATTAGTCCTTTTAGACCCACGAAAATACACTTACAAAAGCACTTACAAAAATACACTAACATAATTGTTCGAGTTTGGAGCAGTACAAAAACCGGGGGTCCACTGTACAGTTGTCCCTCGGTTTTCGCCGAAAATTTGTTCCAGAATGCTGCTCAAGTGCCATTACCGAACGAATTTACTTCCTTAAGAAATAATGTCACGTAGGTTAGTCTATTTCAGACCCCCAAAAATACACTTGCAACAGCACTTACGAAAATACACTTACATAAATGTTCGAGTTTGGAGATGCACGAAAACCGAGGGACCACTGTATATATATACTATTTATATACAGTGGAATCCCGGTTAACGAACACCCCGGAAATCGTGCAATTATGTAAGTATAATATTGTAAGTGCTTGTGGAAGTGTATTTTTGGGGGTCTGAAATAGACTAACCTAAATGACATTTTTTCTTAAGGAAGTAAATTTGTTCGGTAATGGCACTTGAGCAGGCTTCTGCAAAGAATTTTTTTCGTTAACCGGGGTTCCACTGTATATATATATATATATATATATATATATAAACTAGGATAGTGTATATAGGTTAATATGAGAGAGATAAAGGGAGAGGCAGACACTCACCTGCGGTTCCTGATGGACATATCTCTCCCCCACAACACTAGCGCCTCCTCTGTTAACTGCTGTGGAAAAAAATACAATAATAATTACTCAAAAAACAATTATTATTATTATTATTATTTTCATTACTACAGGTCGGTCATCACTAATCCAGCAATCAGTTATCCGGCTCCATCAGTAATCCAGCACTAATTTCGGCTAGCATAATCTCAAATTTCACCATTATACTGACTCAAATCATTATACTGACTCAAATTTCATCATTATACTGACTCAGAAATTGTGCAGATGGTTGTAAATTCACAACAGCAAGCCAATGGAGGGAAAAGCAGTGATGAAAATGAGGAAGATGTAGCAAAAAGAGTCTCTATTAATAGGTTAATTAAGTGTATTCTAACCTAACCACTCTGTAATCCGGCAAACTCACTAATCCGGCACACTACAGGTCCTAATGATGCCGGATTAGTGATGGCCGACCTGTATTATATTATTATTGATATTTTTTTTATTATTAAATTTTTATTCTGTTATAATATTACAGTGTAACCTTGGTACTCGAACTTAATTCATTCCAGAAGGCTGTTTGAGTACTGAACGATTTTTTCACAGCCAATTTTCTTTTTGGTTGCCTGTTATCACTAATCTTAGGCCCCATGGTGACTTATTTATACAAATACAGTCTCTCCTCACTTAGCGACGTACTCGTTTACTGACGACTCAAACTTACAACAGGCTTTCTAACCAGTATGCATACCCAAATACAGTGGTCCCTCGGTTTTCGCTGAAAATTCGTTCCAGAATGCTGCTCAAGTGCCATTACCGAACGAATTTACTTCCTTAAGAAATAATGTCACGTAGGTTAGTCTATTTCAGACCCCCAAAAATACACTTGCAACAGCACTTACGAAAATACACTTACATAAATGTTCGAGTTTGGAGATGCACGAAAAACGAGGGACCACTGTAATGTATATTAGAGCTGATTTCCTCTATACTGTTTATTACAATAATAATAATAATAATATTTTATTTTGACATGATGCATGTATGTACAAAGTAGTATAATAGTTGGATGTACATGCCAAAAGCCCCTTTATATGCAGAGCATTTTGGGCAAACTTAAAATTAACTTAAGATTAATAAGGCAATAACAGTACATATGGTCAATAGATGAGTTACAATGAATACAAGACATAGAGTATTCTATTAGGTCATGCTATATGGCTTTAATAAGTCTTGTAGAGAAGACGTACAATTTTGATTATTAGCCTTAGGTGGAGTAAGTATATACTGATTATATTGATGAGAAAGTTTTACCTATGTTCATGATATTGAGGAAATGCATGTATAGTTTTTATATACTGTATGTATTTATGATGGGCTGGGATAGGTTGAGGAGATAAGGTGTTTTTTAAATGTAGTTTTAAAAATGCTAGCTGAGCCAGTGGTTCTGGAGATTTCTGGCAGAGAGTTTTGGGTCTTTTTATGTACAGTGAGTTTTTGAAAGATTTACCCTGACACGGGGAATGTCATAGAGGTTTTTGTGCCTAGTGTTGTGTCTATGAGTCCTATTGCAACTGTCAAGAAAGTATTTTAGGTCGGGATTTATATTAGAATTGATTGTTCTGTAAATGTAGGTTGCACAATAGTACGAGTGAATGTTTTGTATAGTGAGTAGGTTTAGGTCTTTGAAGAGTGAGGGGGGGGTTGTCTAGCAGTGGATTATGTGATCATTCACACTGCAGCTTTTTGTTGTGTTATTGATTTTAGGTCGTTTTTCGTTGAGGAACCCCAGGCACAAATAGCATAGGTGAGGTAGAGGTAGATCAGTGAATAGTATAGCATAAGTAGTGCTGTTTGTTTATGGTACATAGTAACGTATCTTTGAGAGGATGCCAACTGTTTTAGAAACTTTTTTTGTTATTTGTTGGATATGGGTGTTGAATTTCAGGTTGTTATCAAGGTGCAGACCTAGGAATTCTACAGTACACTACTGTATAAACATTTAAAAATATACCAGTAATGTTATAAATAGTGCAAGGTGACATTAAAACAGTATCAAAGATGGTTGACACAAACCCACTACCACTATACAGTGGACCCCCGGATTACGTACTGCTCCAAACTCCAACAATTATCTAAGTGTATTTTTGTAAGTGCTTTTGTAAATGTATTTTTGGGTGTCTAAAAGGACTAATCTAATTTACATTATTCCTTATGGGAACAAATTCGTTCGGTAACGGCACTTGAACAGCATTCTGGAATGAAATAATGACGTAATCCAGGGGTCCACTGTAGTATGCTCCTTCCTTAGTGACGAATTCGTTTACCGACGTGGTCATAGGAACGGAACTCCGTCATTAAGTGAGGAGAGGCTGTAATATTAAAAAAACACCAAAAAATGCGAAGAAACACCAAATATTTACAGCAAAATTCTGGCAGGTCGTGTTTGTTTGGTCAAGTGCCGAGCAAATGGTCAACTACCGAGCAATTTTTTTACCGAACAAAGCGTTGGAATACTGAATTGTTCGAGTAGGGAGCTGTTCGAGTACCAAGGTTCCACTATACATATTACTATTATTATTTTTGTTACATTATTATTACTACAGTGGACCCCCGAGTTATGAGCACCTCGGAAATCGTACAAGTATGTAAGTATAATATTGTAAGTGCTTTTGTAAGTGTATTTTTGGGGGTCTGAAATGGACTAACCTACTTGACATTATTCCTTAAGGGAGAAATTTTGTTCGGTAATGGCACTTGAGCAGGCTTCTGGAATGAATTATCCTCGTTACTCGGGGGTCCACTGTATTATTATTATTATTATTATTACTGACTTAGAAAAAACGGACAAGAACTGGTAATGTTTCCTGCAGTGTCCAATACATGGGCAAGCACTAAACTCATAGGAATCTTACAACCCATCCATCCCTACCCTTCAACCCGTGAAAGGGTGCACTCCATCTCCGAGGATCAAGAGCCCTTCACCGGAGTGGAGGTGTCTCTCTTGATTAAGGGATGGAAAAGAGATGGGAAGGGAAGGGAAATGAAGGGAAGGGAAATGAAGGGAAAGAAAGAGAAGGGAAGTGAAGGTAAGAAAAAGGAAGAGAATGGAAATGAAGTGTAGTGAAGTGAGTAAAGGGAAGTGTAGTGAAGTGAGTAAAGGGAAGTGTAGCAAAGGGTAGTGAAAGGTAGTGAAGGGAAAGTGAAGTGTAGTGAAGGGTAGTGAAGTGTAGTGAAAGGCAGTGAAGTGTAGTGAAGGGTAGTGAAGGGAAAGTGAAGGGTAATGAAGGGAAAGTGAAGGGTAATGAAGGTAAAGTGAAGGGTAGTGCCCCGGTGGCCTGGTGGCGGGTGCCGCGGTGGCCTGGTGGCTAAAGCTCTTGCTTCACACACGGAGGGCCCGGGTTCGATTCCCGGCGGGGTGGAAACATTTCAACGTGTTTCCTTACACCTGTTGTCATGTTCACCTAGCAGCAAATAGAGTGTTAGTCGACTGGTGTTTGTCGCATTCTGGGGGACAAGATTGAGGACCCCAATGTAAATAAGACAGACAGTCCTCGAAGACGCACTGACTTTCTTGGGTTATCCTGGCTGGCTAACCCTCTGGGGTTAAAAATCCAAAGAAAATCTTATCTCTTATCTTATCTTAGTGAAGTGAAGGGTAATGAAAGGGAAGTGAAGTGTAGTGAAGGGGAAGTGAAGGGTAGTGTATAGTTGGGTATACCTACCCCATACTACCTGTTTCCAATGAGTACCAATAGAGGAGCAGTGCTGGTAGACCTGTGCTGCCACCTGGTGGAAATAGGCCTACCTTCATCTCACCCCACAACACCCCCCTGATCCCCCTCATTATTCTACCAGA
Source organism: Cherax destructor (assembly GCA_009830355.1). Classification (NCBI taxonomy): domain Eukaryota; kingdom Metazoa; phylum Arthropoda; class Malacostraca; order Decapoda; family Parastacidae; genus Cherax; species Cherax destructor. The sequence goes on from WNWK01015725.1 coordinate 10,722, forward strand.
TACCCCCCTGATCCCCCTTCACTATTCTAGCAAACAGCAGACACCCCCCTGATTCCCCTCAATACAGTGGACCCTCGGTTAACGAATACCCCGGAAATCGTGCAATTATGTAAGTATAATTTTGTAAGTTCTTGTGGAAGTGTATTTTTGGGGGTCTGAAATAGACTAACCTACGTGAAATTTTTCCTTAAGGGAGTAAATTCGTTCGGTAATGGCACTTGAGCAGACTTCAGGAGTGAAGTTTTTACGAAACTCGGGGGTCCACTGTATTCTAGCAAACAGCAGACACCCCCTGATCCCCCCCTCACTATTCTAGCAGACAACAGACACCCCCCTGATCCCTCTCACTATTCTAGCAGACAGCAGATAACCCCTGATCCCCCTCACTATTCTACCAGACAGCAGACACCCCCTGATCCCCCTCATTATTCTACCAGATACCCCCCCTGATCCCCCTCACTATTCTACCAGATCCCCCTCACTATTCTAGCACACAGCAGACATCCCCCTGATTCGCCTCACTATTCTAGCAGACACCTTCCTGATCCCCCTCACTATTCTAGCACAAAGCAGACACCCCCTGATCCCTCCTCACTATTCTAGCACACAGCAGACACCCTCTGATTCCCTCACTATTCTAGCAGACAGCAGACACCCCCTGATCACACCTCACTATTCTAGCAGACAGCAGACACCCCCCTGATCCCCCTCACTATTCTAGCAGACAGCAGACATCCCCTGATCCCCGCTCACTATTCTAGCAGACAGCAGACACCCCCTGATCCCCCTCACTATTCTAGCAGACAGCAGACATCCCTCTGAGCCCCTCAATATTCTAGCAGACAGCAGACACCCCCTGATCCCCCTCACTATTCTAGCAGACAGTAGATGACCCACTGATCCCCCTCACTATTCTAATAATAATAATAATAATATCTTTATTTTCTACAAGTACATGTACATGGTATACAGGCGTAGCTGATATCAGTGACATACTACTATATAGAAAGTCCCTTGTTATGCTGAGCATTTCGGGCAGATTAGGTCAGTGTCCCAGGATGCGACTCACACCAGTCGACTAACACCCAGTTACCCATTTTACTGATGGGGAACATAGACAACAGGTGTAAAGAAACACGCCCAATGTTTCTGCCCTGGCTGGGAATCGAACCCAGGCCCTCGCCGTGTGAAGCGAGAGCTTTAGCCACCAGACCACCAGAGCCCAGCAGACACCCCCTGATCCCCCTCACTATTCTAGCAGACCGCAGACACCCCCCTGATCCCCTTCACTATTTTAGCAGACAACAGACACCCCTCTGATCCCCCTCACTATTCTAGCAGACAGCAGACACCCTCCTGATCCACGTCATTATTCTAGCAGACAGCTGACCAGCAACATGTGCACTTCCTCTCTCTGCCACCAGGCTCGGGGCCTGGCTGCCAGGGCAAGCCTAGTGCACTTCCTCTCTCTGCCACCAGGCTTGGGATCTGGCTGCCAGGGCAAGCCTAGTGCACTTCCTCTCTCTGCCACCAGGCTCGGAGCCTGGCTGCTAGGGCCAACCTAGTGCACTTCCTCTCTCTGCCACCAGGCTTGGGATCTGGCTGCCAGGGCAAGCCTAGTGCACTTCCTCTCTCTGCCACCAGGCTCGGGGCCTGGCTGCCAGGGCAAGCCTAGTGCACTTCCTCTCTCTGCCACCAGGCTTGGGATCTGGCTGCCAGGGCAAGCCTAGTGCACTTCCTCTCTCTGCCACCAGGCTTGTAATCTGGCTGCCAGGGCAAGCCTAGTGCACTTCCTCTCTCTGCCACCAGGCTAGGGGCCTGGCTGCCAGGGCAAGCCTAGTGCACTTCCTCTCTCTGCCACCAGGCTTGGGATCTGGCTGCCAGGGCAAGCCTAGTGCACTTCCTCTCTCTGCCACCAGGCTTGGGATCTGGATGCCAGGGCAAGCCTAGTGCACTTCCTCTCTCTGCCACCAGGCTTGGGATCTGGATGCCAGGGCAAGCCTAGTGCACTTCCTCTCTCTGCCACCAGGCTCAGAGCCTAGCTCCCAGGGCAAGCCAAGTGCACTTCCTCTCTCTGCCACCAGGCTCTGGACCTGGCTGCCAGGGCAAGCCTAGTGCACTTCCTCTCTCTGCCACCAGGCTCGGGACCTGGCTCCCAGGGCAAGCCTAGTGCACTTCCTCCCTGGCTCCCAGGGCAAGTCTAGTGCACTTCCTCTCTCTGCCACCTGGTTCGGGGCCTGGCTGCCAGGGCAAGCCTAGTGCACTTCCTCTCTCTGCCAACAGGCTTGGGATCTGGCTGCCAGGGCAAGCCTAGTGCACTTCCTCTCTCTGCCACCAGGCTTGGGATCTGGCTGCCAGGGCAAGCCTAGTGCACTTCCTCTCTCTGCCACCAGGCTTGGGATCTGGCTGCCAGGGCAAGCCTAGTGCACTTCCTCTCTCTGCCACCAGGTTGGGGACCTGGCTGCCAGGGCAAGCCTAGTGCACTTCCTCTCTCTGCCACCAGGCTCGGAGCCTGGCTGCCAGGGCAAGCCTAGTGCACTTCCTCTCTCTGCCACCAGGCTCGGAGCCTGGCTGCCAGGGCCAGCCTAGACACAATGCTCGTATCAAGAATAAAGTACAGTGGTACCTCTACTTACAAGCAAAATTCGTTCCAGTCTGCTGTTCAAGTGCCGATACCGAAGGAATTTTTTCCCATAAGAAATAATGAAAATTAGGTTAATCCATTTCAGACCCCCAAAAATACACTTACAAAAGCACCTACAAAAATACACTTACATAATTGTTCGAGTTTTGAGCTGCTCGTAAGTAGAGATACCACTGTATAGACTTCACCTACGAAGAGTATTATTCACCGCTAGATACCGTTCATTGTAAGTGAAGGGAAGTGAGGGTAGTGAAGGGTAGTGAAGAGAAGTGAAGGGTATGAAGGTGCATGAACGTACCATGAAGGAGTGCCCATCAATGCCCCTTCGCAGACACACTTCACAGCAATCAGAGAGTTCGACCTAAAAACAGCAAAAAACAATTAAAAATAATTGAAAAACAGTAATAAACAATTAAAAATAATTGAAAAATAGTGAAAAATAATTAAAAATAATTGAAAAATAGTAATAAACAATTAAAAATAATTGAAAACCTGTGAAAAACAATTAAAAATTCTCTATGATGATAGAATGTTTGTACAGAATGACATTCAGGTGAATATGCTGATAGTCCCTTAATATGCAGAGTACAGTGGTACCTCGGTTAACGATGGTCCCCAAACTCGCCCTTTTATGTAAGTTTATTTTTTTAAATGCTTTTGTAAGTGTGTTTTTGGGGGTCTAAAAGGACTAGTCTATTTTACATCATTCCTTATGGGGATAAATTTGTTTGGTAATGGCACTCGAACAGCATTCTGGAACGAAAAAATATCGTTAACCGAGGTACCACTGTATTTCAGGCAACCTTAAAACTACTAAGGCAATACATAATTGATTGTCTATATACCGTGGACCCCCAGTGTTCGTGATGCACCAAACTCTAACAATTATGTAAGTGTATTTTTGTAAGTGCTTTTGTAAGTGTATATTTGGAGGTCTAAAAGGACTAGTCTAATTTACATTATTCCTTATGGGAACAAATTCATTTGGTAACGGCACTTGAACAGCATTCTGGAACGAATAAATCACGAACACCGGGGGTCCACTGTATATTATTTAAGTGGTTGTCACAATAAGTATAAGTATTACAAGGAACACCAGAGAATTGAATACAGTGGAACCTCCGCTTACAAGTGCCCTGACGTGCGAGTTTTTCGAGATATGAGCAGTTGCTCGGTCAATTTTTTGCTTCCAGATGCGAGCGAAATTTCGAGATGAAATCATGCCTCAAGGAAGGTTCCTTGACGCTGGTGAGGGGCTCTTGCTCTTGATCTAAGGAATTGGATCTGTTCTCCAGCTCCCTAAATTAATAATAATAATAATAATAATAATAATAATAATTATTATTATTATTATATTATTATAATTATTATTATTATTAAAATAATAAATGATTTTTGGAAATATTTTTTTTTTAGTCGTTTGTTGGGCTATCTTATTGAAACTTGGGCAATGTATGATGGAAAGATGCTTCTTAATGTACACAAAAAATGAAAGAAATCGGATCATAAATAATGGAGTTCAGTTCTCAGCCATTAGCTGCACCTAAGCGGTGTATTTTCGTATGGTTTTTATGGTTGTATTCTCGTTTTTTTTGGTCTCATTTGATAGAATGGAAGATATATTACAGAAATAGGTATGATTTTGATTGCTTTCACAACAAAAAGTACCTTGAAATTGAGCTCAATGTAGCGGAAATGTTTGATTCTTTGGCGATGTTCAAGAGTAAACAAACTGTCCAATACGTGTCCAACTGTCCAGTCTCACACGCAGTCACGAATGGGATGACATTATTTATACAATTCTTACAATAATGCAGTAGTCTGCATAACAATAAATCTTCTATTTTTTGTGTGAATAAAAATTCCAAATTATTTATATTGTAATATAATAATAATAATAATAATAATAATAATAATAATAATAATAAAATAATAATAATAAAAATAATAATACGTATAATAATAATACGTATACTAATAATAGTATGTACATATAATATATTATAATAATAATAAATAATAATATACATAAAACATATAATAATAATCAATGTTTTTTTTTTGTTTGTTTTTTTAACACATCGGCCGATTCCCACCAAGGCAGGGTGGCCCGAAAAAGAAAAACTTTCATCATCATTCACTCCATCACTGTCTTGCCAGAAGGGTGCTTTACACTACAGTTATAAAACTGCAACATTAACACCCCTCCTTCAGAGTGCCGGCACTGTACTTCCCATCTCCAGAACTCAAGTCCGGCCTGCCGGTTTCCTGAATCCTTCATAAATGTTACTTTGCTCACACTCCAACAGCACGTCAAGTATTAAAACCATATGCCTCCATTCACTCCTATCAAATACGCTCACACATGCTTGCTGGAAGTCCAAGCCCCTCGCACACAAAACTTCCTTTACCCCCTCCCTCCAACCTTTCCTAGGCCGACCCCTACCCCGCCTTCCCTCCACTACAGATTTATACACTCTCGAAGTCACTCTGTCTCGTTCCATTCTCTCTACATGTCCAAACCACCTCAACAACCCCTCCTCAGCTCTCTGGACAATCGTTTTGGTAATCCCGCACCTCCTCCTAATTTCCAAACTCCGAATTCTCTGCATTATATTCACACCACACATTGACCTCAGACATGACATCTCCACTGCCTCCAGCCTTCTCCTCGTTGCAACATTCATCACCCATGCTTCACACCCATATAAGAGCGTTGGTATAACTATACTCTCATACATTCCCTCTTTACTTCCATGGACAAAGTTCTTTGTCTCCACAGACTCCGAAGTGCTCCACTCACCCTTTTCCCCTCATCAATTCTATGATTCACCTCATCCTTCATAGACCCATCCGCCGACATGTCCACTCCCAAATATCTGAATACATTCACCTCCTCCATACTCTCTCCCTCCAATCTGATATCCAATCTTTCGTCACCTATTCTTTTTGTTATCCTCATCACCTTACTCTTTCCTATATTCACTTTCAATTTTCTTCTTTTACACACCCTACCAAATTCATCCACCAACCTCTGCAACTTCTCTTCAGAATCTCCCAAAGCACAGTGTCATCAGCAAAAAGCAACTGTGACAACTCCCACTTTGTATTTGCTTCTTTATCTTTTAGCCCAACACCTCTTGCCAAGACCCTCGCATTCACTTCTCTTACAACCCCATCTATAAATATATTGAACAACCACGGTGACATCACACATCCTTGTCTAAGGCCCACTTTTACTGGGAAATAGTCCCCTTCCCTCCTACACACTCTAACCTGAGCCTCACTATCCTCATAAAAACTCTTCACTGCTTTCAGTAACCTTCCTCCTATTCCATACACCTGCAACATCTGCCACATTGCCCCCTATCTACCCTATCATACGCCTTTTCCAAATCCATAAATGCCACAAAAACATCTTTACCCTTATCCAAATACTGTTCACCTATATGTTTCACTGTAAACACTTGGTCTACACACCCCTACCTTTCCTAAAGCCCCCTTGTTCATCTGCTATCCTGCTTTCTGTTTTACTCTTAATTCTTTCAATAATAACTCTACCATACACTTTACCAGGTACACTCAACAGACTTATTCCCCTATAATTTTTGCACTCTCTTTTGTCCCCTTTGCCTTTATACAAAGGAACAATACACACTCTCTGCCAATCCTAGGTACCTTACCCTCTTCCATACATTTATTAAATAATAGCACCAACCACTCCAAAATTATATCCCCACCTGCTTTTAACATTTCTATCTTTATCCCATCAATCCCAGCTGCCTTACCCCTTTCATTCTACCCACTGCCTCACGAACTTCCCCTACACCCACAACTGGCTCTTCCACACTCCTACAAGATGTTATTCCTCCTTGCCCTACACACGAAATCACAGCTTCCCTGTCTTCATCAACATTTAACAAATCCTCAAAATATTCTCTCCATCTTCCCGATACCTCTAACTCTCCATTTAATAACTCTCCTCTCCTATTTTTAACTGTCAAATCCATTTGTTCTCTAGGCTTCCTCAACTTATTAATCTCATTCCAAAACTTTTTCTTATTTTCAACAAAATTTGCTGATAACATCTCACCCACTCTCTCATCTGCTCTCTTTTTACATTGCTTCACCACTCTTTTAACCTCTCTTTTTCTCTCCATATACTCTTCCCTCCTTGCATCACTTCTATAATAATAATAATATACAGTGGACCCCCTGTTTTCGTAAATTATTCGTTCCAGAATGCTGTTCACGAGTCGTTACCAAACGAATTTATTCCCATAAGGAATAATGTAAATTAGCTTAGTCCTTTTAGACCCCAAAAATACTTACAAAAGCACTTACAAAAATACACTTACATAATTGTTCGAGTTTGGAGCATAACGAACACCAAGGGTCCACTGTACTATATAATAATAATTATAATAATAGACGGCTTCAAAATGCCGTGGACCTTTGGTTTTCGTTGATAATTCTTTCCAGAATACAGTGGACCCTCGGTTAACGAATACCCCGGAAATCGTGCAATTATGTAAGTATAATTTTGTAAGTTCTTGTGGAAGTGTATTTTTGGGGGTCTGAAATAGACTAACCTACGTGAAATTTTTCCTTAAGGGAGTAAATTCGTTCGGTAATGGCACTTGAGCAGACTTCAGGAGTGAAGTTTTTACGAAACTCGGGGGTCCACTGTACTGTTCAAGTGCCGTTACCGAACGAATGGTGGATGTCACCACTGTGGGCTAGAGACTATCCTAGTGGATGGCACCACTGTGGAACAGAGACTATCCTGGTGGATGTCACCACTGTGGACTAGAGACTATCCTGGTGGATGTCACCACTGAGGGACAGAGACTATCCTGGTGGATGTCACCACTGAGGAACAGAGACTATCCTGATGGATGTCACCACTGTGGACTAGAGACTATCCTGGTGGATGTCACCACTGTGGACTAGAGACAATCATGGTGGATGTCACCACTGAGGGACAGAGACTATCCTGGTGGATATCAAAACTGAGAAACAGAGACTATACTGGTAGATGTCACCACTGTGGACTAGAGACTATCCTGGTGGATATCACCACTGAGGGACAGAGACTATCCTGGTGGATGTCACCACTGAGGAACAGACACTATCCTGGTGGATGTCACCACTGTGGACTAGACTACAGTGGTCCCTCGGTTTTCGCCGAATATTCGTTCCAGAATACTGCTCAAGTGCCATTACTGAACGAATTTTCTTCCTTAAGAAATAATGTCACGTAGGTTAGTCTATTTGAGACCCCCAAAAATACACTTGCAACAGCACTTACGAAAATACACTTACATAAATGTTCGAGTTTGGAGATGCACGAAAACCGAGGAACCACTGAATACTGATGGATGTCACCTGGAGAGACCTGGAGTTTACCTGGAGAGAATTCCAAGGGTCAAGGCCCCTGCGGCCCAGTCTGTGACCAGGCCTCATGTTGGACCAGAACCTGATCAACCAGGCTGTTACTGCTGGCCGCATGCAGTCCAACGTACGAACCACAGCCTGGCTGGTCAGGTACCGACTTTAGGTGCCTGTCCAGTGCCTGCTTGAAGACAGCCAGGGTTTGTTGGTAATCCCCCTGATGTATGCTGGGAGGCAGTTGAACAATCTTGTACCCCTGACACTTATTGTGTTGTCCCTCAACGTGCTAGTGGCACCCCTGCTTTTCATTGGGGGGATGTTACATCGCCTGCCGAGTCTTTTGCTTTCGTAGGGAGTGATTCTTGTGTGCAAGTTTGGTACTAATCCCTCGAGAATTTTCCACGTGTATATAATAATGTATCTCTCCCGCCTGCGTTCTAGAGAGTACAGGTTTAGGAACTTCAAGCGTTCCCAGTAATAGAGGTGGTTTATCGCAGTTATGCGTGCCGTGAAGGTTCTCTGCACATTTTCAAGGTCAGCAATTTCACCCGCCTTGAAAGGTGCAGTTACTATGCAGCAATATTCCAGCCTAGATAGAACAAGCGATCTGTAAAGTGTCAACATGGGCTTGGCATCCCTGGTTCTGAAGGTTCTTATTATCCATCCTGTCATTTTTCTAGCAGATGTGATTGCTACGGTGTTATGATCCTTGAAGGTGAGATCCTCTGACATGATCACTCCCAGGTCTTTGACATTAGTTTTTCGCTCTATTGTGTGGTTGGAATTAGTTTTGTACTCCAATGAGATTTTAATTTCCTCACGTTTTCCGTATCTGAGTAATTGAAATTTCTCATCATAGAACTTCATATTGTTTTCTGCAGCCCATTTAAAGATTTGGTTTATGTCTGCTTGGAGTCTTGCAGTGTCTTCAACGGTGGACACTGTCATACAGATTCAGGTGTCATCTGCAAAGGAAGACACGGCACTGTGACTTATATCCCTGTCTATGTCCAATATGAGGATGAGGAACAGGATGGGAGCGAGTACTGTGCCTTGTGAAACAGAGCTTTTCACAGTAGCTGCTTCAGACTTTACTCTGTTGACTACTACTCTTTGTGTTCTACTTGTTAGGAAATTATAGATCCATCTACCAACTTTTCCTGTTATTCCTTTATCACGCATTTTGTGTGCTATTACACCATGGTCACACTTGTCAAAGGCTTTTGCAAAGTCTGTGTATATAACATCTGCATTCTGTTTGTCTTCTAGAGCATCCAGGACCTTGCCGTAGTGGTCTAGTAGTTGGGACAAACAGGAGCGACCTGCTCTAAACCCATGCTGCCCTGGGTTGTGCAATTGATAGGTATCAAGATGAGTTGCAATTTTGCTTCTTAGAACTCTTTCAAAATTTTTTATGATATGGGACGTTAGCACTATTGGTCTGTAATTCTTTGCTATTGCTTTACTACCCCCTTTGTGGAGTGGGGCTATGTCTGTTGTTTTTAGTAACTGCGGGACGACCCCAGTGTCCATGCTCCCTCTCAATAGGATGTTAAAAGCATGTGATAGGGGCTTCTTGCAGTTCTTGATGAACACGGAGTTCCATGAGTCTGGGCCTGGAGCGGAGTGCATGGGCATGTCATTTATTGCCTTTTCGAAGTCATTTGGCATCAGGGTGATGTCAGATAGGCATGCGTCTGTCAAGTTCTGTGGCACTCTCATAAAAAATTCATTTAGGTCTTCGATTTTCAGTCTGGTTAGAGGCTCGCTAAAAACTGAGTCATACTGGGACTTAAGTAACTCACTCATTTCCTTGCTGTCATCTGTGTAGGACCCATCCCGTTTAAGTAGGGGCCCAATACTGGTTATTGTTCTCGACTTTGATTTTGCATAAGAAAAGAAATACTTTGGGTTTCTTTCAATTTCATTTATGGCTTTTAGTTCATCCCGCGTTTCTTGATTCCTGTAAGATTCCTTTAGTTTTAATTCGATGTTTGCTATTTCTCTGACTAGTGTTTCCCTTCGTATTTCAGATATATTGGCCTCTTGTAGCCGCTCCGTTATTCTTTGCCTTCGCCTGTATAGGGACAGAGACTATCCAGGTGGATGTCACCACTGAGGAACAGAGACTATCCTGGTGGATGTCACCACTGTGGACTAGAGACTATCCTGGAGGATGTCACCACTGTGGACTTGAGACTATCCTGGTGGATGTCACCACTGTGGACTAGAGACTATCCTGGTGGATGTCACCACTGAGGAACAGAGACTATCCTGGTGGATGTCACCACTGCTGACTAGAGACTTTCCTGGTGGATGTCACCACTGAGGAACAGAGACTATCCTGGTGGATGTCGCCACTGTGGACTAGAGACAATCCTGGTGGATGTCACCACTGAAGGACAGAGATTATCCTGGTGGATGATATAACTGAGGAACAGACTATCCTGGTGGATGGCACCACTGTGGACTAGAGACTATCCTGGTGGATGTCACCACTGTGGACTAGAGACTATCCTGGTGGATGTCACCACTGAGCCACAGAGACTATCCTGGTGGATGTCACCACTGAGCAACAGAGACTATCCTGGTGGATATCACCATTGAGGAACAGAGACTATCCTGGAAGATGTCATCACTGTGGACTAGAGACTATCCTTGTGGATGTCACCACTGTGAACAAAAGACTATCCTGGTGGATGTCACCACTGTGGACTAGAGACTATCCTGGTGGATGTCACCAATGAGGGACAGAGACTATCCTGGTGGATGTCACCACTGTGGACTAGAGAATATCCTGGTGGATGTCACCACTGTGGACTAGAGACTATCTTGGTGGATATCACCATTGAGGGACAGAGACTATCCTAGTGGATGTCAGCACTGAGGAACAGAGACTATCCTGGTGGATGTCACCACTGTGGACTAGAGACTATCCTGGTGGATGTCACCAATGAGGGACAGAGACTATCCTGGTGGATGTCACCACTGAGGAACAAAGACTATCCTGGTGGATGTCACCACTGAGGAACAAAGACTATCCTGGTGGATGTCATCACTGTGGGACAGAGACTATCCTGGTGGATGTCACCACTGAGGAACAGAGACTATCCTGGTGGATGTCACCACTGAGGAACAGAGACTATCCTGGTGGATGTCACCACTGAGGAACAGAGACTATCCTGGTGGATGTCACCACTGTGGACTAGAGACTATCCTGGTGGATGGCACAACTGATGAACAGAGCTATCCTGGTGGATGTCACCACTGTGGACTAGAGACTATCCTGGTAGATGTCACCACTGTGGGACAGAGACTATCCTGGTGGATGTCACCACTGTGAACTAGAAACTATCCTGGTGGATCTCACCACTGTGGACTAGAGACTATCCTGGTGGATGTGACCACTGAGGGACAGAGACTATCCTGGTGGATGTCACCACTGAGGAACAGAGACTATCCTGGTGCATGTCACCACTGAGGAACAAAGACTATCCCAGTGGATGTCACCACTGAGGAACAGAGACTATCCTGGTGGATGTCACCACTGTGGACTAGAGACTATCCTGGTGGATGTCACCACTGACGAACAGACTATCCTGGTGGATGTCACCTCTGAGGAACAGAGACTATCCTGGTGGATGTCACCACTGTGGAATAGAGACAATCCTGGTGGATGTCACCACTGAGGAACAAAGACTATCCTGGTGGATGTCACCACTGAGGAACAGAGACTATCCTGGTGGATGTCACCACTGTGGGACAGAGACTATCCTGGTGGATGTCACCACTGAGGAACAGAGACTATCCTGGTGGATGTCACCACTGAGGAACAGAGACTATCCTGGTGGATGTCACCACTGAGGAACAGAGACTATCCTGGTGGATGTCACCACTGTGGACTAGAGACTATCCTGGTGGATGGCACCACTGATGAACAGAGACTATCCTGGTGGATGTCACCACTGTGGACTAGAGACTATCCTGTTAGATGTCACCACTGTGGGACAGAGACTATCCTGGTGGATGTCACCACTGTGGACTAGAAACTATCCTGGTGGATGTCACCACTGTGGACTAGAGACTATCCTGGTGGATGTGACCACTGAGGGACAGAGACTATCCTGGTGCATGTCACCACTGAGGAACAAAGACTATCCCAGTGGATGGCACCACTGTGGAATAGAGACTATCCTGGTGGATGTCACCACTGTGGGTTAGAGACTATCCTGGTGGATGGCACCACTGAGGAACAGAGACTATCCTGGTGGATGTCACCACTGTAGACTAGAGACTATACTGGTGGATGTCACCACTGAGGAACAGAGACTATCCTGGTGGATGTCGCCACTGTGGACTAGAGACTATCTTGGCGGATGTCAGAACTGAGGGCTAGAGACTATCCTGGTGGATGTCACCACTGAAAAATAAAGACTATCCAGGAGGATGTCACCACTGTAAACTAGAGACTATCCTGGTGGATGTCACCACTGAGGAACAGAGACTATCCTGGTGGATTTCACCACTGAGGGCTAGAAACTATCCTGGTGGATGTCACCACTGAGGGACAGAGACTATCCTGGTGGATGTCACCACTGAGGAACAGAGACTATCCTAGTGGATGTCACCACTGAGGAACAGAGACTATCCTGGTGGATGGCACTACTGTGGACTAGAGACTATCCTGGTGGATGTCACCACTGTAGACTAGAGACTATCCTGGTGGATGGCACTACTGTGGACTAGAGACTATTCTGGTGAATGGCACCAATGTGGACTAGAGACTATCCTGGTGGATGGCACTACAGTGGACTAGAGACTATCCTGGTGGATGGCACTACTGTGGACTAGAGACTATTCTGGTGGATGGCAGTACTGTGGACTAGTGACTATCCTGGTGGATGGCACTACTGTGGACTAGAGACTATCCTGGTGGATGGCACTACTGTGGACTAGAGACTATTCTTGTGAATGGCACCTCTGTGGACTAAAGACTATCCTGGTGGATGGCAATACTGTGGACTAGAGACTATCCTGGTGGATGACACTACTGTGGACTAGAGAGTATCCTGGTGGATGGCACTACTGTGGACTAATGACTATCCTGGTGAATGGCACCACTGTGGACTAGAGACTATCCTGGTGGATGGCACTACTGTGGACTAGAGAATATCCTAGTGTATGGCACTACTGTGGACTAGAGATATCCTGGTGGATGGCACTACTGTGGACTAGACTATCCTGGTGGATGGCACTACTGTGGACTAGAGACTATCCTGGTGGATGGCACTACTGTGGACTAGAGACTATCCTGGTGGATGGCACTACTGTGGACTAATGACTATTCTGGTGAATGGTACCACTGTGGACTAGAGACTATCCTGGTGGATGGCACTACTGTGGACTAGAGACTATCCTGGTGGATGGCACTACTGTGGACTAGACTATCCTGGTGGATGGCACTACTGTGGACTAGAGACTATTCTGGTGAATGGCACTACTGTGGACTAGAGACTATTCTGGTGAATGGCACTACTGTGGACTACAAACTATCCTGGTGGATGGCACTACTGTGGACTTAGAGACTATCCTGGTGGATGGCAATACTGTGGACTAGAGACTATCCTGGTGTATGGCACTACTGTTGACTAGAGATATCCTGGTGGATGGCACTACTGTGGACTAGACTATCCTGGTGGATGGCACTACTGTGGACTAGAGACTATCCTGGTGGATGTCACCACTGTGGACTAGAGACTATCCTGGTGGATGGCACTACTGTGGACTAGAGACTACCCTGGTGGATGGCACTACTGTGGACTAGTGACTATCCTGGTGGATGGCACTACTGTGGACTAGAGACTATCCTGGTGAATGGCACCTCTGTGGACTAAAGACTATCCTGGTGGATGGCACTACTGTGGACTAGAGACTATCCTGGTGGATGGCACTACTGTGGACTAGAGATTATTCTGGTGAATGGCACCACTGTGGACTAGAGACTAACCTGGTGGATGGCACTACTGTGGACTAGAGACTATCCTGGTGGATGGCACTACTGTGGACTAGAGACTATCCTGGTGGATGGCACTACTGTGGACTAGAGACTATCCTGGTGGATGGCACTACTGTGGACTAGAGACTATCCTGGTGGATGGCACTGTACCTGCTGGAGCCAGGCTGCTACTTGTTCCACCGTCCAGCGCTCCACATCATCTCGCTGTGGCACTGAGGATGCCATCCTTCACAACCAAGGCACTCCCTGCGATGCCACCATCATCACCACCTGCTGCCAAAATCACCAGAAGATTTACATCTCACTTCTCTGTTGGAAAATAAAAATGACTAAACGATTTACACGTAAATTCTGTTACAAAGAAATTATTAAAATCAAAATTTACATGTAAATTCTCTGTTAAAAACTGAAACAACTAGGCGATTTACATTTAAATTCTGTAGGAAAACAGAAATGACTAGGCAATTTACATGTAAATTCTGTTGGAAAACAGAAACGACTAAACAATTTACATGTACAGCTGACCATCAATTATGACTGTACAGTGGACCCTCGGTTAACGAATACCCCGGAAATCGTGCAATTATGTAAGTATAATTTTGTAAGTTCTTGTGGTAGTGTATTTTTGGGGGTCTGAAATAGACTAACCTAAGTGAAATTTTTCCTTAAGGGAGTAAATTCGTTCGGTAATGGCACTTGAGCAGACTTCAGGAGTGAAGTTTTTACGAAACTCGGGGGTCCACTGTAGTTACATTCATGAAAATGGTGACCAAGACAAAAATTATCTGAAAGAAACTGAAGAACATATGAGAAAAAAGGGTTACGTTCCTTGGATCCCCAAAATTGACAGGTTTTTTTTTAAGGTACCCAAATTGTAAAAAATAAAAATGATAATGTAATTGTAGTTAGTTGTCATGATGTAATATGTTTTGTGTATTGGTTAAGGCTACAAATGTTATAGAAATAATATTTCTTACCTTAAATTGTGGTTGCTGGTGGTTCGGAGAGGGATGCTGTGGCCCTACTGGGCTGAGGTGGATAGTTGTGGATTGTTTGCTAAGGTGGATGGTTGAGGCTCTGTCACTAAAACTGATGGTTGTACTGGAGTAATGAGAAATTCTGTAATGCATCTCTGGTCTCTTTTATCCTGCATCACTTTATACTGCTGACAGTAAGGCATCATCAGCTGCTCTAGACTTTGTTTCAGAGTAGTGCTTCTAGCTTTGTTAGGGTCCTCTTCAGTGAAAAAGTCTGCTAGTTTAGCAGCAACATGGAACTGCTCATGTAACTGCTGCAATGTTAACTGTTTTTCTTCAGGTTCTTCTTCATCTTCCTCTGTTATCTGTCTCCCTTGTATCTGTGCATTGCCAACATTTCCTCTGGACTTCTGTCTTCATCATCTAAGAGCTCATTTACATCTTCTTCCTTCATATTATCAAAGTCATCACCTGGTACTCTCCTTGCCAGCTGAACTATTTCCTCCATCTGACTCAAGTGAGGGAAAACCAGTCAAAGAATTAACTACAGAAGGCACTTCAATCCATGCACTTCTAACATAGCTGATGGCATCTGCAATGCTAAATTTATTCCAGAAATTTGGTACTGCCAGGTTAGAGTCTGTGTCCATTGATGTAACAAGTTTTTTCATCACTTTTCTTGTGTAGTTACACTTGAATGACTTAATAACTCCACGGTCCAGTGGTTGTATTAAAGATGTTGTATTTGGAGGTAAAAATATAACTTTAACATGTGGGTTCACATCCAGCAAAGCTTCTGGATGAGTACAGGAATTATCAAGAATGAAGAGAACCTTGAGTGCAACGTTCTTGCTGTGCAGGTAAAACTTGACTTCAGGAATAAAGTGATGCTTAAACTAGTCAATAAATAATTCCTGTCGTCCATGCTGACTGGTTTGATCTCCAAATTACTGGTAAGGTGCTTTTATCTACACCTTTCACACCACGAGGAATCTGGAGTGGTAAATAACCATGGGCTTACACTGGAAATCACCTGATGCATTACCACAAAGGAGCAAGGTGAAGTGATCCTTTGCTGCCTTGAAGCCCAGTGACCTTTTCTCTTGCTGACTGATATAAGTTCTTGTTGGCATTTTCTTCCAAAAAACATTTGTTTCATCTGCATTAAACACTTGCTGTGGCTCGTAGCCATCCTCAGAAATAATTTTCTGCAATTCAGCAGGGAAATTTCTTGCTGCTGTGTGATCAGCTGAAGCAATTTCACCAGAAAACTTAATATTATATAACTTATTACATAACTTAAAGTTGAGGAACCAGCCAGTGCTGAACACTCTTGTTCAAGCCTTTCTTCCTCATCACACACTGTGTTACAGTACTCAAGGGCTTTTTCCATTATTAAGATGAAATTAAGTGGTGCACCTTTCTTTGTTTATTGTTCACTCTACTAAATCAACAAGTTTTCAGTTTTATTTACCTGTTGTGATCTATGTGTCATTATTTTTAGGAGGTAACATCCTGGGTTATTCATTACACAAGCCAGTATATTTACCTTATTCTTTTTAACTGAATGAACTGATGTTTGAAGTCCATAAGTTCTCACCGTCTCCACCACACCTGCACCACTTTTAAGTTTATTTAATACGTATATCAATTTTTATATCAGTTTTTCTTGCCACTTGTAGCATCATTCACATGCCTTTTGGGTGCCATGGTTACTATGCAGATACAAGTTATGGTAATGAATAAACAGAAAGGTGGACAGGAGGCTTGAACCGTGCTCCCAAGAATAACAGGTCCAGCACTTTACTGCTGAGCTACCAGGACACAGCAGTGCCGTCTATGAAACTTTCCTATTAGAAGCCCGGCAGCTCAGCGGTAAAACACTGGATCTGTTAATTTTGAGACCATGGTTTGAACCTCCCGTCCACCTTTCTAGTATTTATTCATCAACAGTCATTCATTACAACTTAAACTGAGTTCATATGGTAATGAAAAGATCAAAAACCAATTCACAAACACAGATCAGAGAATCATACAGGACATGTATGTTGGAGCACTGAGATGTGAGAGGCGGGATAGGGGAGACAGGAGAGGAAACTAGGCCTACCCTACAAAGACAATGGTCTGACCCACAGGCTGGCTGCCAGGGTGCCCACAAAACGAAGGGGAAAGCTACCCCAGTTCAGCCTCCCACAGCTTTAAATATTTCCCCTAGAGTTGCACAGTCACAGAGGAATTTCATAGATTGATCGAAAATATGCTGCAGTTTTGCAATAGTGTACAGTGGTACCTCGGCATACGAACAGCTCCCAACTCGAACAATTATGTAAGTGTATTTTTGTAAGTGCTTTTGTAAGTGTATTTTTAGGGGTCTGAAACGGATTAATCTAATTTACATTATTCCTTATGGGAACAAATTCGTTCGGTATCAGCACTCGAACAGCCTTCTGGAACAAATTAAGCTCATAACCCAAGGTACCACTGTATATAGAAAACATCATAAAAGATCACATATTAATCGATGGTCTACGGAAAATTCTCTGATGGAAACAAAAATGACTGGGCAATTTACGTGTAAATTCTCTGTGGGAAACAGAAAAGACTAAGTAAATTCACTCAAAACCATTGATGAGCTTTCCTACTCCCAGAACCTGGTCCTGAACCAGGCTTGTCTGGTGCTTGTCTGGTCAACCAGGTTGTTACTGCTGGTGGTCCTGGACCAGGCTTGTCTGATCAACCAGGTTGTTACTGCTGGTGGTCCTGGACCAGGCTTGTCTGATCAACCAGGTTGTTACTGCTGGTGGTCCTGGGCCAGGCTTGTCTGATCAACCAGGTTCTTACTGCTGGTGGTCCTGGACCAGGCTTTTCATGGATTACTAATCATCCAATATTATTCTGGGTTAACTATCTGTGGTTATCATAGGTTAACTATCTGTGGTTATCCAGGGTTAACTATCTGTGGCCATTCTCGGTTAACTATCTGAGGTTATCCTGGAATAACTACATGTATCTGTCATCCAGGGTTAACTATGTGGTTATCCTGGGTAACTATCTATGGTCATTCTGGGTTAACTATCTGTGGTTATACTGGGTTAACTATTTGTGTTTATACTGGGTTAACTCTCTGTGGTTATCCTGGGTTAACTATCTATGGTTATCCTGGGTTAACTATCTGTGGTTATCCTGGGTTAACTATCTGTGGTTATCCTGGGTTAACTATCTCTGGTTATCCTGGGTTAACTATCTGTGGTTATACTGAGTTAACTATCTGTGGTTATCCTGGGATAACTATCTGTGATTATCCTTGGTAACTATCTGTGGTTATCCTTTGTTAACTATTTGTGGTTATACTTGGTTAACTATCTGTGGTTATCCTGGGTTAACTATCTATGGTTATCATGGGTTAACTATCTGTAGTTATCCTGGGATAACTATATGTGGTCATCCTGGGATAACTATCTGTGGTTATCCTGGGGTAACTATTTGTAGTTATCCTGGGTTAACTTAACATTTCATAATTTAACAACCATGAGAGATCACAAAAGACAATGGTAACATCCTTGCACTCCTGGAGTCATAAACACATAAGCAGTATAATGTGATCCTTTATTGACAATGTTTTGCCCACACAGTGGGCTTTATCAAGTCTCAAACAGATCTGTTTGTGACTTGATAAAGCCCACTGTGTGGGCAAAACGTTGTCAATAAAGGATCACATTATACTGCTTATGTGTTTATTTTTCCATTGTGTCGGTATTTTATACCATTTATTTCCACTCCTGGAGTCACTATACTACTGCAGCCATAATTAACCCCACTCAAACCTCACTTAACCACACTACCGCCACGCATCCACACCTTAGAGTTCCATGACGAGGTAACATAAATAAGACAGAGGAAGAGGGGTGGGTAGACTGCATCTTCTTGGGCTGTAAGCAAGCTTTTGCCACAGTACTGCACAAGAGATTGGTTGAAAAGCTAAAGGAGCAGGTAGGAATACCAGGGAAAGTACTTTAATGGATCAGGGAATACCTGACAGGAGGGAATCACTATTATATTACTACTGTATCTTAACTATCATTATTGTATTACTACTGTAAGTTACTACACTATCTTAACTATCACTAATGTAACTAAGTAACTACTGTATCTTAACTATTACCAGTACTGCAGTGACTAACTACTGTATTCTCACCATCACAATCACTCAACTAAACTGAACATCAATGAATCAGTTTGTAATACAGTGGTACCCCGAGTTTCGTACTTTATTTGTTCCAGAAGGCTGTTCAAGTGCTGTTACCGAACGAATTTGTTCTCATAAGGAATAATGTAAAATAGATTAGTCCATGCTGAGGAGGGGTTATTGAGGTGGTTTGGACATGTAGAGATGATGGAACAAAGAATGACTTCGAGAGTGTATAACTCTGTAGTGGAGGGAAGGCGGGGTAGGGGTCGGCCTAGGAAGGGTTGGAGGAAGGGGGTAAAAGAGGTTTTGTGTGCGAGGGGCTTGGACTCCCAGCAAGCATGCATGAGCGTATTTGATAGGAGTGAATGGAAACAAATGGTTTATAGGACTTGACGTGCTGTTGGAGTGTGAGCAAAGTAACATTTATGAAGGGATTCAGGGAAACCGGCAGGCAGGACTTGAGTCCTGGAGATGGGAAGTACAGTGCCTGCACTCTGAAGGAGGGGTGTTAATGTTGCAGTTTTATAACTGTAGTGTAAGCACGCCTCTGGCAAGACAGTGATGGAGTGAATGATGATGAAAGTTTTTCTTTTTCGGGCCACCCTGCCTTGGTGGGAGACGGCCTATGTGTTAATAAAAAAATAAGATTAGTCCGCTTCAGACCCCCAAAAATACACTTACAAAAGCACTTACAATAATACCCTTACATAATTGTTCGAGTTGGGAGCTGTATGAAACTCGGGGTACCACTGTACTACTACAGTGGACCCTTGGTTAACGAAATTAATCCAGTCCAGGAGCTATTACTTAATCTGAATCTTTCGTTATCTGAAACCTTATTTCCCATAAGAAATAATGTAAATACAATTAATTCGTTCCACAAAAAAATAATCACTCAAAATAAAAAAAAATAACATTTACTTACCTTTATTGAAGAGACTTGCAGGCATCTGGAAGATATAGATGATGACTGGAGCAGGGTGTTAGTGGTTGGATGGTTGGAAGGGGAATCCCCCTCCAAAAGGACTTCAGGTAACAAGTCCCTCTCTGGGGTTACTGCCCTTCTTGGTCTTTTAATGCCACTAGGACCAGTTTGAGAGTCACTAGACCCCTGCCTGGTAAAGTAACTGTCCACAGTCCTCTGTTTCTGGCGACTCTTCAACACTTTTCTGAAGTACAACATGGCTCTGTCACTGAAGTGGTTGCACAGAAGGCTCATTTCAGCTTGCTCAGGGTGGTATCTTTCAACAAATGTCTGCAACTCATTCCACTTTGTACACATCTCCTTAAGCACTGAAGAAGGCACCTCCTTATCTCTCTCTCTCTCCTCCTGTGAAGCAATAACCTCAGCTGTGGTCTGTTGCTGTTCCAGATGAAGCTCTTGCAGCTCTTCAGTTGTTAGCTCTACCCTGTGCTCCTCCACCAACTCTTCCACATCCTCACCACTCACCTCCAACCCCAGGCTGTTCCCCAATTCCACAATATCTTCCACAACATGTTCCACAACAGGCACAGGGTCGTCAGGGTCAGGGTCAGCCTCAAATCCTTCAAAATTAATCTCTTGGAAACACTCTCTCCCACAGTGGTCTCCAAGCAGAGTTCAGAGTCCTGGAAGTCAATTCCTCCCAAGCCTTACCTATAAGGCCTATGCAATGAACGATATTGAGGTGTTCTTTCCAGAACTCTCTTAGGGTCAATTCAGAGTCATTGGTCATATTAAAGCACCTCTGAAACAGTGCTTTGGTGTACAGTTTCTTGAAGTTGGAAATGACCTGCTGGTCCATGGGCTGGAGGAGAGGAGTGGTGTTAGGAGGCAAGAACTTCACTCTGATGAAATTTAAGTTGTCAGGCAACAACTCTGCAAGTTGTGAGGATGAGCAGGAGCATTGTCCAGTACCAGGAGGCACTTAAGTGGCAATTTCTTTTCCAGGAGGTATTTCTTCACACTAGGGCCAAACACTCCAGTCATCCATTCCTTGAAAATCTCCGTAGTGACCCATGCCTTGGTGTTAGCCTTCCAATGCACACACAATTTATTCTTGTCAACACTGTGTTTCCTGAAGGGTCTGGGATTTTCTGCGTGATGCACCAGTAAAGGCTTCACTTTAAAATCACCACTGGCATTGGCACACATCATAAGAGTTAGCCTGTCTTTCATAGGCTTGTGTCCTGGCTGTGCCTTTTCCTCCTGAGTAATGTAGGTCCTGTTGGGCATTTTCTTATAAAACAGGCCTGTTTCATCACAATTAAACACTCATTGGGGGAGGAATTGTTCAGCCTCTACGAACCCCTTGAATTCCAGCACAAATTTTTCAGCAGCACGTTTGTCTGAGCTGGCTGCCTCACCATGCCTCACAACATTGTGTATGCCACTACGTTTCTTAAACTTCTCAAACCAGCCTTTGCTGGCTTTAAAATCACTCTCCTCAACACTGTTTGCAGGCATTGTCTTCACAAGATCTGCGTGCAACTTCCTTGCCTTTTCACAAATTATCGCCATAGAAATACTATCACCCGCTCTCTGTTTTTCATGGATCTACACCAATAACAACTTCTCAACCTCATCCACTGTTTTCGATCTTTGTTTCGTTAACAAATTAACCCCTTTTGCAACATTAGCTTCCTTGATCTCATTTCTCTGTGCCAGGATAGTGCCGATAGTAGATGGAGTTTTCTTGTACATCCTGGCAAGATCACTCAGACATACACCACTCTCATATTTTTCTATGATTTCCTTCTTCAGTTCGATGGTGTTCCTCACTCTCTTTACCACAGGGGTGCCACTAGGAAGCTTCTTTGGACCCATGGTGACTTATTTCACAGTGGCAATAACTAAACCACCAAAAAAGACACCAAATATATTGTGAATCTTTGAAAGAGCACGCTAGGTAATGTTCTCTCAATGGTAAACAGCGCTTCACTGGCGTCCTGCGCTTGCGCGGAGCAGGCGGTTACCTTTCGGTAACCGAGGAATTTTTCGCTAACCGATTACGAATTAAGCTTTCGGTTTCCGAAGCTTTCGTTAACGGGACCTTTCGTTAACCGAGGGTCCACTGTATATAGAAAGCCGCTTGTTATGCTGAGCATTTTCTGCAAATTAGGTCAATTTTGTCCCAGGATGCGACACACACCAGTCCACTAACACCCAGGTACCCATTTTACTGATGGGTGAACATAGACAACAGATGTCTTAAGGAAACACATTTCCATCCAGACCAGTGATCAAACCATGGTCCTCAGTGTGTGAGCTGAGTGTTCTAGGGATCTTTAAGCCTTAGAAATAGTTTGCCTGAAATCCACTATCTTTATTGCATGTAAATTACATTATTTTCTACTCCATAAAGAAATATTATTATTATTATAGGCACTGGTTAGTTTAGTAAATCCTGATAAACCGTTGTTAAATAAACCTAACACTCCTTCCCTTCAAGACTCGGTGTAAGGATTATTATTAGTATTATTATTTCTATTATTATTATTATTATTATTATTATTATTATTATTAAAATCATAACTAAGCGCTAAACCCACAAGGGTCATGCAGCTCGGAGGAAGGAAATAACTTTTTTAAAACTGTTGGAACAAGTCAAGGCAGGCGAGTTATTACCTTGAAGACGACCTCTCATTATTACCCTAAAACTGCCTTTCATTGGCTCATTATATGCCTAAAATTGCCTCATTATATACCTAAAATTGCCTCATTATATGCCTAAAATTGCCTCATTATATGCCTAAAATTGCCTCATTATAGGCCTAAAACTGGCTTTATAGACCTAAAATTGACTCATGCCTAAAATTGACTATACCCCTAAAATTCTCACAATAGGCCAAAATTGGCTCATTATAGGCCTAAAATTGGCTTTTATTACATAGAGGGGGAGAGCACTAAACTCATATGGGAGCCCATACACCACCAGTGGGGACTATGTTTGATCCAAGGGGGAAAAAAAGCAGCTCCAATTCTTTGGATCAAGAGCCCAGGAACAGAATATAAACCCCTCAAATAAACCATGATAATTAAGGGTAGCTATCACTATCAGTTATCTAGTGGCTCACTGAACATCACTATCAGTTATCTAGTGGCTCACTGAACATCACTATCAGTTATCTAGTGGCTCACTGAACATCATTATCAGTTATCTAGTGGCTCACTGAACATCACTATCAGTTATCTAGTAGCTCACTGAACATCACTATCAGTTATCTAGTGGCTCGTTGAACATCACTATCAGTTATCTAGTGGCTCGTTGAACACCACTATCAGTTATCTAGTGGTTCACTGAACATCACTATCAGTTATCTAGTGGCTCACTGAACATCACTATCAGTTATCTAGTGGCTCACTGAACATCACTATCAGTTATCTAGTGGCTCACTGAACACCACTATCAGTTATCTAGTGGCTCACTGAACATCACTATCAGTTATCTAGTGGCTCACTGAACATCACTATCAGTTATCTAGTGGCTCACTGAACATCACTATCAGTTATCTAGTGGCTCGTTGAACACCACTATCAGTTATCTAGTGGCTCACTGAACATCACTATCAGTTATCTAGTGGCTCGTTGAACATCACTATCAGTTATCTAGTGGCTCGTTGAACACCACTATCAGTTATCTAGTGGCTCGTTGAACACCACTATCAGTTATCTAGTGGCTCACTGAACATCACTATCAGTTATCTAGTAGCTCACTGAACATCACTATCAGTTATCTAGAGGCTCACTGAACATCACTATCAGTTATCTAGTGGCTCACTGAACATCACTATCAGTTATCTAGTGGCTCGTTGAACACCACTATCAGTTATCTAGAGGCTCACTGAACATCACTATCAGTTATCTAGTGGCTCACTGAACATCACTATCAGTTATCTAGTGGCTCACTGAACATCACTATCAGTTATCTAGTGGCTCACTGAACATCACTATCAGTTATCTAGTGGCTCGTTGAACATCACTATCAGTTATCTAGTGGCTCACCGAACATCACTATCAGTTAACTAGTGGCTCACTGAACATCACTATCAGTTATCTAGTGGCTCACTGAACATTATCAGTTATCTAGTGGCTCGTTGAACACCACTATCAGTTATCTAGAGGCTCACTGAACATCACTATCAGTTATCTAGTGGCTCACTGAACATCACTATCAGTTATCTAGTGACTCGTTGAACACCACTATCAGTTATCTAGTGGTTCATTGAACACCACTATCAGTTATCTAGAGGCTCATTGAACATCACTATTAGTTATCTAGTGGGTCATTGAACATCACTATCAGTTATTTAGAGGCTTATTGAACATCACTATCAGTTATCTAGTGGCTCGTTGAACACCACTATCAGTTATCTAGTGGCTCATTTAACATCACTATCAGTTATCTAGTGGCTCGTTGAACACCACTATCAGTTATCTAGTGGCTCGTTGAACACCACTATCAGTTATCTAGTGGTTCATTGAACATCACTATCAATTATCTAGAGGCTCATTGAACACCACTATCAATTATCTAGTGGTTCATTGAACATCACTATCAGTTATCTAGAGGCTCATTGAACATCACTATCAGTTATCTAGTGGGTCATTGAACATCACTATCAGTTATTTAGAGGCTCATTGAACATCACTATCAGTTATCTAGTGGTTCATTGAATATCACTATCAGTTATCTAGAGGTTCATTGAACATCACTATCAGTTATCTAGTGGGTCATTGAACATCACTATCAGTTAGAGGCTCATTGAACATCACTATCAGTTATCTAGTGGTTCATTGAACACCACTATCAGTTATCTAGTGGTTCATTGAACACCACTATCAGTTATCTAGTGGTTCATTGAACACCACTATCAGTTATCTAGTGGTTCATTGAACACCACTATCAGTTATCTAGTGGTTCATTAAACATCACTATCAGTTATTTAGAGGCTCATTGAACATCACTATCAGTTATTTAGAGGCTCATTGAACATCACTATCAGTTATTTAGAGGCTAATTGAACATCACTATCAGTTATCTAGTGGCTCATTGAACATCACTATCAGTTATCTAGTGGTTCATTGAACACCACTATCAGTTATCTAGTGGTTCATTGAACACCACTATCAGTTATCTAGTGGTTCATTGAACACCACTATCAGTTATTTAGAGGCTCATTGAACATCACTATCAGTTATTTAGAGGCTCATTGAACATCACTATCAGTTATTTAGAGGTTCATTGAACATCACTATCAGTTATCTAGTGGTTCATTGAACACCACTATCAGTTATCTAGTGGTTCATTGAACATCACTATCAGTTATCTAGTGGTTCATTGAACACCACTATCAGTTATCTAGTGGGACAAATACCATCTAAACATGTTAATTAACACGTTAAACCACGTTAAACCACATTAAACCAGTTTTAACACCAAACCAAAAATTTACAATAACTTCTTGACTAGCACATCTTAAATAACTTCTTAATTACTAAATCAAACCACTTACGCTATTCAATAAACATGCTAATTAACATGTTAAACCAAGTTAAAAACCATGTTAAACCAGTTAACATCAAGGCAAAAATTTACAAAACTTTATGATTAGCAAAAGTCTTAATTAACGTCTTAATTACTAATTAAACCAGTCAGGGTCCTCCACAAACGTGTAAATTAACACGTTAAACCACATTAAAAAATTTAAACCATACATTTTTTTAAGATAAACCCAATAATTTTATTAAGTAGCAGTGATTTATTTATCTACTTATCTGCGTCTTAATTAGTAATTAAACCCCTCAGGCTACTACATAAACACGTTAATTAATACGGTAAACCAAGTTAATAAATCTTACACATGTTAAACCACATTAAAAACAAAGTCAAAAAAATTCCAATACTCGACTAACACGTCACAATTACTAATTAAACCACTCAGACTACTTTCCAACATGCTAATTAACACGTTAAACCAAGTTAATAAACCCGCTAAACCATATTTTTATGATAAAACAAAAATTTACAAAACAGCAACAATTATCTACTTATTAAACGTTTTAATTAAAAATTAAACCGATCAGGCTCCTCCACCACGTGTTAATTAGCACGTTAAATCAAGATTATAAACCTGTTAAACCATATTTTTGACGGAAAAGACAAAAAACCAAGTGAAGAAAAATTCTCACCCTTGATTGTTGTGGTTGTTAAGGGCAACAAAAACTCGCGAGCCTTAATTAACCTTATTTCCTGGGGAAATATTTTTAGTTCCAGTGGAAATATTCCTATTTCCAGGGGAAATATTTTTATTTCTTGAGAAATATTTATATTTCCCTTTAAATATTCCGATTTCCTGCGAAATATTCCTATGTCTTTGGAAATATTCCTATGTCTTTGGAAATATTCCTATTTCCTGGGAAATATTCCTATTTCCTAGGAAATATTCCTATTTCCTGCAAAATATTCCTATGTCCGGGGGAAATATTCCTATTTCCTTCGATATATTCCTATTTCCGGGGGAAATATTCGTATTTCCTGCGAAATATTCCTATTTCCGGGGGAAATATTTCCATTTCTTGGGATATATTCCTTTTTTCCGAGGGAATATTCCTATTTCTGGGGGAAATGTTCCTATTTCCAGGGATATATTTCTATTTCCTGGGATATATTTCTATTTCCAGGGGAAATATTCCCATTTCCCAGATAATATTCATATTTATTAAACATTCCTATTTCCTGGGAGATATTCCTATTTCCAAGAAAATATTTTTAATTCCATGGAGATATTACTACTTCCAGGGGAAATATTTCTATTTCCTGGGAAATATTCCTATTTCCTGGGAGATATTCCTATTTCTTGGGAGATATTCCTATTTCCAGGGAAATATTTCTAATTCCATGGAGATATTACTTTTTCCTGGGAGATATTCTTATTTCCAGGGGAGATATTCTTATTTCCTGGAACATATTCCCATTTCGTGGGAAATATTCCTATTTCTTGAGACATATTCCTATTTCTTAGTAAATATTCCCATTTCGTTATAAATATTACTATTTCCTGGGATATATTCCTATTTCCAGAGAAATATTTCTGTTTCCAGGGAAATATTTCTATTTCTAAAGAAATATTCCTATTTTCGGAGAAATATTCCCATTTCCAAGGAAATTTACTTATTTCTAGGGAAATATTCCTTCCACTGATGGGATAGCAATAATACTGTCCTCCCTGGTGGGAGATTATGACAGCTTCACTGCTGACAGGGAGATTATGACAGCTTTACTGTTGCCAGGGAGATTATGACAGCTTTACTGCTGCCAGGGAGAGTATGACAGCTTCACTGCTGCCAAGGAGATTATAACAGCTTTACTGCTGCCAGGGAGATTATGACAGCTTTACTGCTGCCAGGGAGATTATGACAGCTTTACTGCTGCCAGGGAGATTATGACAGCTTTACTGCTGCCAGGGAGATTATGACAGCTTTACTGCTGCCAGGGAGATTATGACAGCTTTACTGCTGCCAGGGAGATTATGACAGCTTTACTGCTGCCAGGGAGATTATGACAGCTTTACTGCTGCCAGGGAGATTATGACAGCTTTACTGCTGCCAGGGAGATTATGACAGCTTTACTGCTGCCAGGGAGAGTATGACAGCTTTTCTGCTGCCAGGGAGAGTATGACAGCTTCTCTGCTGCCAGGGAGAGTATGACAGCTTCACTGCTGCCAGGGAGATTATGACAGCTTTACTGCTGCCAGGGAGATTATGACAGCTTTACTGCTGCCAGGGAGAGTATGACAGCTTTCTGCTCCCAAAGGGAGAGTATGACAGCTTCTCTGCTGCCAGGGAGAGTATGACAGCTTCACTGCTGCCAGGGAGATTATGACAGCTTCACTGCTGCCAGGGAGATTATGACAGCTTTGCTGCTGCCAGGGAGAGTATGACAGCTTCTCTGCTGCCAGGGAGAGTATGACAGCTTCTCTGCTGCCAGGGAGATTATGACAGCTTCACTGCTGCCAGGGAGAGTATGACAGCTTCTCTGCTGCCAGGGAGAGTATGACAGCTTCTCTGCTGCCAGGGAGAGTATGACAGCTTCTCTGCTGCCAGGGAGATTATGACAGCTTCACTGCTGCCAGGGAGAGTATGAAAGCCTCACTGCTGCCAGGGAGATTATCCCCTGCTTAGGCGAGATGGGACTTATACAGATGACAGCAAAGAAATGAGTGAGATCCTGAAGTCTCAATGTGACTCAGTGTTTAGTGAGTGAGTTTTTTACGAGTGAGACTCAAAATTTGGCTAATTCCAGAATTTCTGATATACCTTAACACCACAGGACTTTGAAAAGACAATAAATGACATGCCCAAGGACTTTGTCACTTTGACTTTATTTGGGTATCCTGGAGGATAATCTACACATATGCTGCTATGTATGATAATTTATGTAACTGTATTTATGTGTATGAATAAGCTTACTTACTCTGCCCCAGGCCCAGACTCATGGAACTCCGTGTTCATCAAGAACTGCAAGAAGCCCCTATCACGTGCCTTCAGCATTCTATGGAGAGGGAGCATGGACACAGGGGTCATCCCACACAGACTAACAACAAGAGACATAGCCCCACTCCACAAAGGGGGCAGTAAAGCAATTGCAAAGAACTGCAGACCGATAGCACTAACATCCCATATCATAAAAATCTTTGAGAGGGTTCTAAGAAGCAAGATCACCAACCACCTAGATACCCATCAGTTGCACAACCCAGGGCAACACGGGTTTAGAGCAGGTCGCTCCTGCCTGTCCCAGCTAATGGACCACTATGACAAGGTGCTGGATGCTGTTGAGGATAAACAAAATACTGATGTAGTATACACAGACTTTGTGAAAGCTTTCGACAAGTGTGACCATGGTGTAATAGCACACAAAATTACTCAAAGAGTAATAGTAAACAGAGTAAAGTCATTGAAAAGTTCTGTTCCACAAGGCACAGTACTCGCTCCCATCCTGTTCCTTGTTCCTCCTCATATCTGACATAGTCAGAGATCTCCTTTGCTGACGATATCAGAATTTCCATGAGTGTCATCCATTGAAGACGCTGCGAATCTCCAAGCAGATATTAACCAAGTTAAAATGGGCCTCAGAAAATAATATGAAGTTCAAAGAAGACAAATTTTAATTACTCCGATATATGAAAACTCCAGGAAATAAAAATTGGATCGGAGTATAAAATAAATTCCAACCACACAGTAGAGCAAAAAAATCTTTGAAAGGGTTCTAAGAAGCAAGATCGCCACTCATCTTGATACCCATCAATTGCACAACTCAGGGCAGCATGGGTTTAGAGCAGGCCGCTCCTGTCTGTCCCAACTACTGGACCACTACGACAAGGTCCTGGATGCTCTAGAAGACAAACAGAATGCAGATGTTATATACACAGACTTTGCAAAAGCCTTTGACAAGTGTGACCATGGTGTAATAGCACACAAAATGCGTGATAAAGGAATAACAGGAAAAGTTGGTAGATGGATCTATAATTTCCTAACAAGTAAAACACAAAGAGTAGTAGTCAACAGAGTAAAGTCTGAGGCAGCTAATGTGAAAAGCTCTGTTCCACAAGGCACAGTACTCGCTCCCATCCTGTTCCTCATCCTCATATCAGACATAGACAGGGATATAAGCCACAGTGCCGTATCTTCCTTTGCAGATGACACCCGAATCTGTATGACAGTGTCCACCGTTGAAGACACTGCAAGACTCCAGGCAGACATAAACCAAATCTTTAAATGGGCTGCAGAAAACAATATGAAGTTCAATGAGGAGAAATTTTAATTACTCAGATACGGAAAACGTGAAGAAATTAAAATCTCATCGGAGTACAAAACTAATTCCAACCACAAATAGAGCGAAAACCGAATGTCAAAGACCTGGGAGTGATCATGTCAGAGGATCTCACCTTCAAGGACCATAACACCGTAGCAATTGCATCTGCTAGAAAAATGACAGGATGGATAATGAGAACCTTCAAAACCAGGGATGCCAAGCCCATGTTGACACTTTACAGATCGCTTGTTCTATCTAGGCTGGAATATTGCTGCACACTAACTGCACCTTTCAAGACGGGTGAAATTGCTGACCTTGAAAATGTGCAGAGAACCTTCACGGCACACATAACTGCGATAAACCATCTCAATTACTGGGAACGCTTGAAGTTCCTAAACCTGTACTCTCTAGAACGCAGGCGGGAGAGATACATTATTATATACACATGGAAAATTCTCGAGGGATTAGTACCAAACTTGCACACGAAAATCACTCCCTACGAAAGCAAAAGACTCGGCAGGCGATGTAACATCCCCCCAATGAAGAGCAGGGGTGCCACTAGCACGTTGAGGGACAACACAATAAGTGTCAGGGGCCCAAGATTGTTCAACTGCCTCCCAGCATACATCAGGGGGATTACCAACAAACCCCTGGCTGTCTTCAAGCAGGCACTGGACAGGCACCTAAAGTCGGTACCTGACCAGCTAGGCTGTGGTTCGTACGTTGGACTGCGTGCGGCCAGCAGTAACAGCCTGGTTGATCAGGCTCTAATCCAACATGAGGCCTGGTCACAGACCGGGCCGCAGGGGCGTTGACCCCTGGAATTCTCTCCAGGTAAACTCCAGGTAAAACTCCAGGAGTGATAATGTCAGAGAATCTCACTTTCAAAGACCACAACAATGTCTCTTCCACATCTGCTAGGAAAATGACAGGATAGATAATGAGAACCATCAAAACTAGGGACGTTAAGTAAAAGGACACAAATGCAACTAATGTGACATTTTAATGTGGCAACGTTTGGCTCTCCAGGAGCTTCATCAAGCCGTCCTTTACCTAACATATTGTCGGTAAGTTACCAACTTTAATACAAGGGACGCCAAGCCTATGATGATTCTCTTCAGATCGCTTGTTCTCTCTGGGCTGGAATACTGGTGTTCACTAACTGCCCCTTTCAAGGTTGGTGAAATTACTATAGAAATTTTGTCTTGGACTGCCCCCTTGTAAGCTGCCCTCTGGCAAGCACTGTTGACACCGACACTCTGAGAAGCTTCTCTCAGACTTACAAGTGGCTTATGGACAGAATTTCTAGCTGACTGCAGTCGAAAGAATTCCCCACCTACATGCACTACTGAAAAAGGGTTTAACTTACTTGATGGTGTAGAATATGTCTCATAGTCTTCCAATCTCCCTAAGCTATAACCCCCTCCAAACACCAAGTGCAGGGAAGGACCCTTAATCTGCAAGAATTCAAGTGGTATTAGTGTCTTGCCCTAAACTCAGAAATCCCAAACTCAAAGGGGGTTATCCTCTATGCAATATCTAAGTAGTATGGGACACTAGCTTCCAGACTTAAACTTAAGAGATGACGCTTGTACATACCAATATATTAGCGTCCGTCTGATCTAGACCCACAGATAAACTCACTAATGTTTCCCCCAGAAAACTGGCCAGATACTGAGAGAAAGGAAGTTTAGTCTTACTGTATTGGGTCTGGATGGAGAAAGATATCCACAGTACTTGGGGATGTCTCCTCCGGGTTCCCAGGACAGATGTTGGGAGTCACGTGGGGAATGCTGCCTGGTCGCACCACTTGTTCACTGGTTGAAGTCTCGTCTGAGAAGGACGCGGGTCACGCGTCGTGAGTCCCACACTACTTGACCTCAGCATGGGATTGCCATTTCTCGTTGGCTAACATAACCTCATGTTCGTCTATTTAAGGCTTAAACCTACCTATGTTAAGGTGCTAGAACTACATTATTAATATCTAATGTTGCCTCAATAATCCTAATATTAGTTACTAACTGTACAAACTTACCTAGGCCTTCCTAGGGGAGTAAATCTATCAATTAATATGTACTATCTTACTACCTTCGCCAACTGTGAGTGTGTTTGTTTGGTTGGGTGTGTGGGTTCATGAACTCCGAGGACCGATCCGTGGTATGTTTAAGGTTCCTTACGGCTCACTTACCCTGTGGAACTTGAGCGACTCAAAAAAGTTTCCACAATTACTGATCTTGAGAATATAGTTAAGTTTAGCATCTTTATTATGCACCCCATACCCATCCTGTGGGTGGTAGTCAAACCATACCAATCCTATGGGTGGTAGTCACCCCATACCCATCCTGTGGGTGGTAGTCACCCCATACCTATCCTGTGAGCGGTAGTCACCCCATACCCATCCAGTATGTGGTAGTCACCCCATACCCATCCTGTGGGTGGTAGTCACCCCATACCCATCCTGTGGGCGGTAGTCACCCCATACCCATCATGTGGGCGGTAGTCATCCTATACGCATCCTGTGGGCGGTAGTCACCCCATACCCATCCTGTGGGCGGTAGTCACCTCATACCCATCCTGTGGGCGGTAGTCACCCCATACCCATCCTGTGGGTGGTAGTAACCACATACCCATCCTGTGGGTGGTAGTCACCCCATACCCATCCTGTGGGTAGTAGTCACCCCATACCCTTCCTGTGGGCGGTAGTCACCCCATACCCATTGAGTGGGTGGTAGTCACCCCATACCTATCCTGTGGGTGGTAGTCACCCCATACCCATCCTGTGGGCGGTAGTCACCCCATACCCATCGTGTGGGTGGTAGTCACCCTATACCCATCCTGTGGACGGTAGTCACTTCATACCCATCCTATGGGTGGTAGTCACCCCATACCCATCCTGTGGGTGGTAGTCACCTCATACCCATCCTGTGGGTGGTAGTCACCCCATACCCATCCTGTGGGCGGTAGTCACCTCATACCCATCTTGTGGGTGGTAGTCACCCCATACCCATCCTGTAGGCTGTAGTCACCCCATACCCATCCTGTGGGCGGTAGTCACCTCATACCCATCCTGTGGGTGGTAGTAACCTCATACCCATCCTGTGCGTGGTAGTCACCCCATACCCATCCTGTGGGTAGTAGACACCCCATATTCTTCCTGTGGGCGGTAGTCACCCCATACCCATCCTGTGGGCGGTTGTCACCCCATACCCATCCTGTGGGTGGTAGTCACCCCATACCCATCCTGTGGGCGGTAGTTACCTCATACACATCGTGTGGGCGGTAGTCAATCTATACCCATCCTGTGGGCAGTAGTCACCCTATACCCATTCTGTGGGCGGTAGTCATCTCATACCCATCATGTGGGTGGTAGTCACCCCATGCCCATCCTGTGGGCGGTAGTCACCCCATACCCATCCTGTGGGTGGTAGTCACCCCATACCCATCCTGTGGGCGGTAGTCACACCATACCAATCCTTGGGCGGTAGTCACCCCATACCCATCCTGTGGGCGGTAGTCACCCCATACCCATTTTGTGGACGGTAGTCACCTCATACCCATCCTGTGGGCGGTAATCACCCCATACCCATCCTGTGGGTGGTAGTCACCTCATACCCATTCTGTGGGCGGTAGTCACCTCATACCCATCCTGTGGGCGGTAGTCACCTCATACCCATCCTGTGGGTGGTAGTCACCCTTACCCATCCGGTGGGTGGTAGTCAAAGGATTATAGAGGTACATAATGGGCCCAGGGACTGTACCTCAACATTACAGAGGTACATAATGGGCCCAGGGACTGTACCTCAACATTACAGAGGTACATAATGGGCCCAGGGACTGTACCACAACATTGCAGAGGTACATAAGGGGCTCAGGGACTGTACCTCAACATTACAGAGGTACATAATGGGCCCAGGGACTGTACCTCAACATTGCAGAGGTACATAAGGGGCCCAGGGACTGAGCCGCATTGTTTTGGCTGTCTTCAAGCAAGCTCTGGACATGCACTTAGTCAGTACCTGATCAGCCGTGCTGTGGTTCATACGTCGGGTTGCGTGCGCCCAATAGTAACAGCCTGGTTGATCAGGCCCTGATGCACAATGAGGCCCGGTCACACACACACGACATTGGATGACTGGAGATATAGGGGGAATATGATAACGACATATAAAATACTGAGAGGAATCGACAAGGTGGACAGAGACAGAATGTTCCAAAGATGGGACACAGCAACAAGGGGACACAGTTGGAAGTTGAAGACTCAGATGAATCACAGGGATGTTAGGAAGTATTTCTTCAGTCACAGAGGTGTCGGGAAGTGGAATAGTCTGGGAAGGGATGTAGTGGAGGCAGGATCCATACATATCTTTAAGAGGAGGTATGATAAAGCTCATGATACAGGAAGAGTGACCTAGTAGCGACCAGTGAAGAGGCGGGGCCAGGAGCTATGAATCGACCCCTGCAACCACAACTAGTTGAGAACACACACACATACACACACACACGTGGCTATGTTTTATTTACAGGGAGCAAAGTCAGGGTATTTTTCCAGAATGGTCTGTAATATACCACTGTGGATAAAATACTTTGACATATCTTGAACATTTCTGAGTGAGTTGTCTCTGAATTCATTAATTTTATCGCACTCCAGTACATAATGACGCAGGGTGTGACGCACTACAGTACATAATGACGCAGGCAGTGACGCACTCCAGCACATAATGACGCAGGGTGTGACGCACTGCAGTACATAATGACACAGGCAGTGACGCACTCCAGTACATAATGATGCAGGGTGTTTACCTGGAGAGAATTCCAGGGGTCAACGCCCCTGCGGCCCGGTCTGTGACCAGGCCTCATGTTGGACCAGAGCCTGATCAACCAGGCTGTTACTGCTGGCCGCAGTAACAGCCTCTGAGTTTATGTCAAGGGTGGTCACTGGTTGAAAATCCCTGCATATACCATGGGACCATTGACCACAGAGATTGCAAGCAATCCAGGCCTGTTTTCGTCCCTTACCCTTTCTACAGACTACACAGATCTTCATATTGGTGGTCATCTTACAACACTTGACAACTCTCCTAGCTAGCTAGTCTATAATTTCTCGAAGTATTTAGTTGTTTTTTAACAGTTTCCACCGAATCCGTTTGAATCCGGTCCTTTGTTCACTTATTTCTTGGACGAATCCGGTTTATGCTCACTGTGACGCACTCCACTACATAATGACACAGGGTGTGACGCACTCCAGTACATAATGACGCAGGCAGTGACGCACTCCAGTACATAATGACGCAGGGTGTGACGCACTCCAGTACATAATGACACAGGGTGTGACGCACTCCAGTACATAATGACGCAGGGTGTGACGCACTCCTGTACATAATGACGCAGGAAGTGACGCACTCCAGTACATAATGACGCAGGGTGTGACAATAGTCTATCTGGCAAAGTTTACATCTTGTTTGGTCTACATCTGGTGGTGGTGATTTAACCTGCCAAAGATACTTGTAACCCAGCCGGAGGCGGGCGGTAGTGACATCCAAGAGTCTGCTTATTTTGTTGGATGCACCATAGACATGTGGCTCCTCCTGCATGATAGAGTGATGATAGATGGACTGACTGGTGTCAATCTCCCTGAGTCTTAAGTCAATAAAGTTCACTTGAAGTTCATAATATACACTTGGAAAATCTTTTACTAGAATCTGCACACGGGAATCACTGCCTATGAAAGCACAAGACTCGGCAAGAGATGCAACATTCCCCCAATGAAAAGCAGGGGCAACACAATAAGTGTCAGGGGCCCAAGACTGTTCAACTGCCTCCCACCATACATAAGGGGGATTACCAACAAACCCCTGGCTGTCTTCAAGACCCCTGGCTGTCTTCAAGACCCCTGGCTGTCTTCAAGACCCCTGGCTGTCTTCAAGACCCCTGGCTGTCTTCAAGACCCTTGGCTGTCTTCAAGACCCCTGGCTGTCTTCAAGACCCCTGGCTGTCTTCAAGACCCCTGACAGACTTCAAGACCCCTGGCTGTCTTCAAGACTCCTGGCTGTCTTCAAGACTTTTGGCTGTCTTCAAGACCCGTGACTGTCTTCAAGACCCATAGCTGTCATCAAGACCCTGACTGTCTTCAAGACCCCTGGCTGTCATAAAGACTCCTGACTGTCTTCAAGACTTCTGGCTGTCTTCAAGACCCCTAGCTGTCTTCAAGACCTCTGACTGTCTTCAGG
>WNWK01015726.1:0-46950 GCA_009830355.1 Cherax destructor
TTTCATTAAATGATTCGTCAGGTAAAGGATTGGGAGAATGTTTCAGCTCATAGCCCGAAATGGAGTGAATGACAGCAGAACGAAGTTTGGGCTATTGTAACCCAACACATACTGGGGACAACTGGGAGAGCAACATTTGGAGCTCTCCACGATTGCCCCTAAGGCCACGAATATTCCATTGTAAAAAAGACATTATGTACAGAAATAAAAGTGGCAACGATAAGAAACGAAATAACCTATGGGCTTTTAGGATCAGTAAAGTCAGCGTGTCGGGGCAATGGTAAGCATGTAAGCTAGGAAGAAGTAGAATGTTGCGGAGGAAGAGATTGTGGCGAGGGTCGTGAAATAAAAAGGGTAGAAGAAGGTGCGTTAGTGTCCATCGGGGGTGTCGTCTCAGTAATATAGCTGGAGATAGTGTCTAACGTCTCAGCTGTTAAGGAAGCCGATAAAGCCATGTCAAAGACAGGAGAGGCATTGCAAGTAGAGGTCGGAGTAACTATGGAGGTAACCGAAGAGGTCTGAGGGGGGCCGGGGAGAATGAACTTGGAGAGATGTGTTGGCGAGGGTAGAATAGTCTTGCTGTGTAACAGGATAGGAAGGAGGTTGGAGGGTATCTATGGAAGAATACGAGGGGGGCAGGGAAAGAGGAGACTACACGAGGGGATGTGAACCTCCACTTTCGTGTGAGAGCTGGAAAGGGGGTGAGAACTAGGTTCCGAGATAGAAGATAGATTCAACTGTACTGTTGATGGACGCGAAGTGCAGCTCTGTGAGGTCTCGTAGACTGAGAGGTAAGCGAGTGAGATGAAGAAAGAGAAGTAGGAAGTGGTGCGAAGGTAGGAGTGTCAGAGGATAAAGCCGCAAAAGGATTAGAAACTGGGGGTACCCCGGAAGACACGGACACAGAGGTATCGGGAGGTGGGAAGATCGTCGAGGTTGGAGATCGTCGGGCTACCCGAGCATATGGGACACGAGGGAGTTTTCCTTGAAGGCGGAGCTGAGAGACAGCCATAGCGTAAGTAAGGCTCTCATGCTCCTTAAGATAACGGATCTCTCGTTCATTGCGATAGACCTGACAACGGCGTGAAAAGGAAGGATGAGGTTCTTTGCAATTGAGACAAGAGGGGGAAGATTACAAGACGTATTGAAATGATCCGCTGCACCTCAGACCGAGTATTTCACCACAGATCTGCAGTGTTTAGTGGGGTTCCCAAAACGCCAGCAATTACGACACTGTTGAGGAGTGGGAACTACTTGACGGACCTCTAGGCGATGGCCTGCAATATATACAGAGGTCGGAAGTTCACGGCAATCGAAGGTTAAATTAGCAATGTTACTAGGAAAGCGCCTCCACCCATGAGCTGGCAGGATGTATGTATCTTCCTTAAGAATAGAGAGGTTTTGAAGGGTCAATTGTTCCAGAATATCATCGCCACAAGACAAAAAAATCACTCTGTACAATGGTACCCGATAAGACCACAGTACCACTGCAAGAATTAAGAGTAGCGTGCTTATGAAAGGTGATGGGTATGTTATCTATGGAAGTGATACGGGAGAGTGCATGAGATTGTTCCGAATTCTGTATGGTTACAACACGTGCTCCACTTCGAAGAGCGTTGAAGGATATATTCTGGCCAATGTGCCATAAAAGAGTTTTACCAATTCCATGATCAGAAAGATAATCAGTTTCAGACGTCGTTTGTAAAGAAAGAAATTTTGTCCATTGTGTACTTGTTAGCCCAGTATGCAAAGGTAGTGAGTGTCACAAAGGTCGTTTTTGAGCGGTCATCGATGAACTATCGTCAGCAGGTTGTCTTTGACGTTTAGGAGTAGTACCGCAGAGGGTCTGACCTGAGGGAGGTGGGCAATCCGAAAACCATCGCACCCTATGTGGGGAAGCCGGATGCAGTGTGAAAGGCGTGCTAGAAGCGGTGGCATGAACAGAAACGGGTGACCATGCAGCACCTGAAGCAGGTGACGAAGTATCACTGGCAGAAGACACAGGGGTATAAGAAGAGTCGAGAGAATGGGCCGATAACAAAGCCGGGTCCAAACAGAGTGTGGGATCAGAAAGGGGACTGAGAGGAGGGTTTCACTGGGCAAAGACTCCATAATAAGGTGCTTCTTCGTGTTGTCTCCTTTCTTGTTATTTTAAGAAAAAAAGAAAGGAAAAAAAAAAGGGACAGCAGAGGGACAGTCACTAGGAGGCATGGAAGGGCCGGAAGCCCATCCCCTCATCCAAGAGGGCTTCGAGCCCACCGGCAGTGAAGATGCAGTATGGAATCCGTGCCATACCCTACCCTTCACGCCAGTAAACCAGCGCTCCGGGATAGCAGCCTCACATCTACCGAGCCACTTCGACGGACAAAAGAAAGGGCGGTCAGAAACCCGCCACAAAGCATACCTCCTTCGGCTGCCACCTCCCAGAACCGACAGGCAGCTTCCAGAGATACACCCATTATGTCCACTTCTCGGACATGTGAGAAGAGAACAGCACACCTTCAGACAATTCAGATTCTCCGGCAAACCACACCACCCCCGAGGGACCCCACAGAGTGGGATGAACCCCAAGCGTCTCCCCCCACCTAGAAACCGCAATGCCAGAGAGGAAGACCCCAGAGACCACAAACGGGACGGGAAAAAGGGGAGGGGGTTGGGAGGTTCGAGGAAGAGGGATAAAACGGGGAATGTGGAGGGTAGGATAGGAAAGGGAGGACTGGAGGGTGATTAGGTTTGGTCTGAGGAAGTAGACCAAAAGGTCCAATTCCACAGACCAAGAGCCTCTTCACCACTGCAAGGAGCCCCCCGTGAAGAGGAACCAATTGGATAATTTATTGGAAATGACCCTATGGAACTAATTATGGGTCTGGCTGGATTATCTGGTTTGCATATTTTGATAAATCTATACATATATGGTAAAGATGGGTTGACTTAAAACAAAAATCATTGAGAACAATTGGGAATATTTTGTTTCATCATAGAACTACATTCTTTTACTTATATTGATTTCATCAGTAGATAAATCAGTAGATTTTTCCAAGTTGCAAAAATATTTTGCAATTTCCATCTTATTGACTTTTTTTTAGAAGTTGCAAAAGTTAGACCGAATCCTAAAGCAACAGTTGTATTCTTATCCAATGTTTCATCTCACAAGTTAATAACAAAACTGATATTAGCATGTTTAGTCCAGTCACTGTTTTCAATTAGATTGTCTAATTTGTATTTTAGTTCATTTATGAGCTCATTACAAACTCTTCTGAGTTTATTAAAACAACAATCCAATATACTTTGTTCACATTCTAATGGAATAGCCTGATTAAAAGAATATTTTTTTGCATCACATTGTTTCGAATGCCTTCTTTTCTTTTATTTTAGTAATTTTAATATGTTGCAGTCTATGATGAAAATGAATGGAAAATGTAGCTGGGTAACTGTTTGGAGTATAAATGTACATTATTCGTCAAAAAACTCTTGCCTATTTTGGGCTTAATATATTGACTGGAATAGAAGTGTTTGATATCATTTTATGTTTATAGCCTTCCTGTAAATTTGAAATGAGGAAGTCGAGAAAAGGTAACTTACCATTGGACTCTTTTTTTCAAGTGTAAACTGGATAGTAGTTTCAACTGCGTTGAGCCTTTCCTGAAGATTCTGCACCTTAAAACGTTTGGAAGTTATTACGTGGCCGTCGTCCATACACTAACCATGTGACATTGGTGGGGATGATGTTGGCGAATTATTCAGCTTCTAGGTGTTCCATATACATGCTAGATAAGAGGGTGGTGATGGGGGACCACTATTCCCATACACTAGGTTTGTTTTAGAGACTGTTAGTGACAGAAAATCAGGTGAAGCTAATGCAGAATTCAGTCAGGTCAACGAAATCTCCGGAAGGTAGTGGAAGATTAAGGTCCTGATTGGGTACCTCAATGAAAAGGTAAGTTACGTCCAAACTACTTAGTTTCTTTTTTCGGATGGAGAGGTGTCTGATGCGGTTGTGGAGGTCGCTGAATGCTTTTGATGAGCGAGGCTGATGTTCCTCAGAAGACAAGAAAGATGTTTGGCAAGAACTCTTGCCACCAGGTCACGGGACACCGTGGCTTGGTGGCAAATGCTCTCGCTTCATACGGTGAGGGTTCGGGTTCGATTCCCGGCGAAGGGGTGGAAACATTGGGCGTGTTTTCTTACACCGATTGTCCATGTTTACTTATCAGTAATAATGGGTACCTAGGTGTTAGTCGACTGGTGTGGGTCGCATCCTGGGACAAAACTGACCTAATTTACCCCAAATGCTCTGCATAACAAGCGGCTTCCAATATAGTAGGATGTCAGCTAGGCCTGTATACCTTGTATATGTACTTGTAGAAATGAAGATATTATATTATTATTATTATCATCATTATTATTAATGCGTTTGAGTTTTGTATAGGAAGTCTTTGGCGAGTGTCTCCCATTGTTGTATGTTGATGGGCTTGTATGTAGACTGGTCGTTCATTTTGGTGATGTAGTCGCTGGTGTTAAGTATGACGACTCCACCTCCTTTGTCGGCTGTGGTGACAATAATATCTGCGTTATTGGCGAAGTCCTTAAGATCAATGATATACAGTCTAAGATTTGTAGAAGGCGGTTCACACAGGGTTGCGGTGAGAATCTACTGCCACTGTGTCAGTGGATTCTGGTGACTAAGTCCAGTTGCTGGTTTCGTTTGCGTAGGTTTGTGGTGAATTAGAGTCCTAGACGAGAGGATGTTAATCAAGGATTCGCGACCCGTTTCCTTCCATTGGCTATTAGTGCAGATGAACTGCAGTTTACGATTGAGTTTAATCTTGTGTTGAAGTTGACCGTAGTGACTGTGCTAAGAATATGGTCAGCAGTGCGGTGGTCAGTCTGCAGACTGTCCATCATATTTGTTGCAGTTTCAAAGGATTTCTTAGCGATGTTAGAGTTTTCTTCGGTTCATTCAATCAAGTAAGCTTGTTATTATTAGAAATAATTTTACTCGAAACAATAAACTCCTGGTATCACATAGCAACCATGAGTTACCTCTCCTTATACTACTACTACTGTTACTACTGCCACTACTACTACTAATACTACTACTGCCACTACTACTACTACTATATAAAACATGAGTAAGTAGACCTACTGTAGATTTTATGCAACTCAAGTAGTACTATGTTGACATACTTATATTTTGCCTTTCTCACTTTAATAAATAATATTTTCTTAGAAAGGACTATAATATTATCAAGGACTATACACAAATAACCCACAGGAGAGAGGAACTTACGACGACGTTTCAGTCCAACTTGGACCATTTACAAATTCACAATAACAAAGGTGAGATGGAGGTATTATATATAGGAGAGGAAGCAGAGAGGTAGTAGTAGTGGAGTCAGGCAAAGGCCAAGAAAGAGAAACACCGCAGGAGAGCTAAGGGCCCACAAGGGGTAAGAACAAAAACACAGGGGGGGGGGGAGTAAAGGGTCAAACACTCAAGGCACAAGAAAGAAAACCCAAAGAAGAAAAAGGAAAAATGGAAATGGGAAGGAGAAAAAAGAATCAGGTTAAATGACTGGACTAAGATTAAGCCAAGACTAAGATTCATACAAGGAAAGTTGAGTGTAAGGGAGGAGTCAACCAGACGACGACTGTGAAAGTTACTAGTAGGATAGACAGTTTTAGCAGAAGACTAGTCAAAATGATGACTGTGATCTATGACATGACAGAAAGAAAAGGGCAGTCGCCGTCTGGTTGAATTCTCCCTTATTCACAACTTTCCTTGTGTGAATCTTAGTCCTGGCTTTGTCTCTGTAAATGCCTTCCTTTCCCTTTACAGTGTAAAATGTTCCAAACTTCAGAACACCCGTGACTTAACCTGATTCTTTTTTCTCCTTCTCTTTCTACCTCTTCCCCTTTCCTTTTTTGTTTTTTCTTTTTCTTCTTTGGGTTTTGTCTTCTGCCTTGGGTGTTTAGTAGTTTCTGGCGTCTCTTTGACTCATTTGTGCCTTTGACTACTGTATGTACTCCCTTCCCGGTTTTCCCTTTCAAACACTATCTTGTCTTTCCAAGAGTCTCTTGTCTTTTTAAGAGTCTTTTGACTTTCTAACTACTTTTCCCCTCCCTTGTGCTTTTGTTCGTACCCCTTTTGAGCCCTTAGCTCTCTTGCAGTGCTTCTCTTTCTAGGCCTTTGACTGACTCCACTACTACTACAACTACCATCACTACCACCACCACCACCTCTCTACTTTACAAGAAAAGACCTTGAAGTATGTGAGGAACTTAACATGAGATTCACAGAAATATTCATAGTGGAGACAGAAAGTAGTCCAGAAAGACGGAGAGGTGGGGTACATCAACAAGTGCTGGACACGATATATACAACCGGGGAGGAAGTGAAGTGAAGAGGATGCTAAGCGAACTAGATATCTCGTAGGCGATGGATGGGGCCGGATAACATCTCTCCGTGGGTCCTGAGAGAGGGAGTAGAGGCGCTATGTGTACCACTAACAACAATCTTCAACACATGTATCCAAGCAGGGCAACTACCCGAGGTATGGAAGACAGCAAATGTAGTCCCAATTTTTAAAAAAAAGACAGACACGCAGTATTAAACTACAGACCAGTGTCACTGACATGTATAGTAAGCAAAGTCATGGAGAAAATTATCAGAAGACTGGTGGACCACCTACAAAGGAATGAGCTTATAAATGACAATCAGCACGGGTTCAGAGACGGGAAATACTGTGTCACGAACCTACTAGAGTTCTATGATAAGGTGACAGAAGTAAGACAAGAGAGAGAGAGATGGGTAGGTACATTGCATTGTCTTGGACTGCAAGAAGGCTTTCCACACAGTTCCACATAAGAGATTAGTGCAAGAGCTGAAGAACCAGGCAGATATAACAGGGAAGGCATTGCAGTGGATCAGAAAATACCTGACAGAAAGCCATCAGCGAGGCATGGTACGTGATAAGGCGTGAGAGTGGGCGCCTGTTTTTGGTATAGGTG
Organism: Cherax destructor; assembly: GCA_009830355.1. Classification (NCBI taxonomy): domain Eukaryota; kingdom Metazoa; phylum Arthropoda; class Malacostraca; order Decapoda; family Parastacidae; genus Cherax; species Cherax destructor. Next base: position 7,012 of record WNWK01015726.1, read on the forward strand.
AACGATATGAAGGAATAAACTCAAAAGTGTCCCTGTTTGCAGACGATGTGAAGTTAATGAGGAGAATTCAGTCAGAGGAGGACAAGGCGGAACTACAGATGGATCTGGACAGGCTGCAGGCCTGGTCCAGCAACTGGCTCCTGGAGTTCAACCCCACCAATTGAAAAGTCATGAAGATTGGGGAAGGGTAAAGAAGACCGCAGACGGGGTACAGTCTAGAGGGCCAAAGACTAAAAACCTCACTCAAGAATAAGGATCTTTGAGCGTGTATAATATCGAACACATCTTTTGAGGCGCACATCAATCAAATAACTGCTGCAGCATATGGGCTACTGGCGAGCCTAAGAATAGCATTGTGGAATCTCAGTAAGGAGTCGTTCCGGACCCTGTACACTATGTACGTCAGGCCCATATTGGAATATGCAGCTCCAGTTTGGAACGCACACCTGGTCTAGCGCGTCAGGAAACTAGAGAAAGTGTAAAGGTTTGCAACGAGACTAAGGGGCATGTCCTATGAGGAGAGGTTAAGGAAACTCGACCTGACGACATTGGAGAACAGGAGGGACAGGGAAGACATGATAACGACATATAAAATACTGAGTGGAATCAACATGGTGGACAGAGACAGGATGTTCCAGAGATGGGAAACAGCAAGAAGGGTTAACAACTGAAAGTTGAAGGCTCAGATAAATCACAAAGATGTTAGGAAGTATTTCTTCAGTCACAGAGTTGTCACGAAGTGGAATAATATGGAAAGTGAGGTAGTGAAGGCTGGTACCATACATAGCATTAAGAAGAGGTACGATAAGGCTGATGGAGCAGGGAGAGAGTGGACCTAGTAGCGACCAGTGAAGAGGCAGGGCCAGTAGCTATGAATCGACCCTGGCAACCACAATTAGGTGAGTACACACACACACAGACGGAAGCGATGCAGACAGTGGCGGGGTGGTGGTGGGAGTAATAGTAACGTGAGTCTCTCAGTTGTAGTGTTTTCTGGCTACCCAAGGACACTGCAGAGATCACTGCATGTGACAGTGTTACTGAACAATCCCAGTAGAGAATTACAATGTCAGGTGAAGATCACAATTTTATAAGTCAATTTGAATGGGCCAAAACGTGTTAGGAGCGGGAAGGCAGAAGCAGGTTTGGTCCCAGGCTGAAGCAGCCACAAGTGATACACCTACAAATACCAACAGGAAGGTGTGACCCCAAGTGGACAGTTAAGTGCAAAGTCAGGCTAGATTAGCGAGTGAGAAGTAACCAAATCCTACAAAAAGGAAAAAAAATAGGTAATGATTAAATTATCTTAAATAAAAAAAACAAAGAAAGTAAGATAAGGGGAAATAATAGCCATCATTTCCGGGCTTTGCTTATTTTGCCCGTAATAAGTCTGTGCATAAAATAAGGAAGTTGTGTGAATATTTGAACAATAAAGGAAATATTTTGGTAGTGTGATGTGTGACAATAGTGATCTTTGTTAAAAGCAAGACTGGTGAGAAATAATATCTATACATCGCTGCCAGACATAGCTGGAAGACGCAAGTACATCGCCGCCAGACAGCTGGAAGACGCAAGTACATCGCCGCCAGACAGCTGGAAGACGCAAGTACATCGCCGCCAGACAGCTGGAAGACGCAAGTACATCGCCGCCAGACATCGCCTACATTGTAGTGGCGGATGTGTTTTTCTAGGTTAATGAACGTGACACAAGCTGGAAGTGAAGGGTCCACTCTACCCGCCCTTGGACGAGGAACAAAATTATTGGAAAGAAATAACAAGCAACCCTATTAGCCAGCAGGGTTAAATATTCTAGCTAGTACATACAAACGAGGGTTAATCAGTGAAGTAAAATATTTTAGCTAGCACATAAAACGAGGGTGCTTTATCAGCCAGATAGGTAATAGTTGGGAGGTAGTACATACAAGCTAGATTATAGAACCCTCACACCACATCACAGGCAACCCGGGATTACACACATGCTGCACACGCAAATACGCACACACACTTACACACTAGGCAGAGGATATCACCAAGTGTAAACAATGACCCCCACCACTCACTATGATGCCCGACCATCCCACACAACAATCACTCTCACACCCACACGTACCAAATACAAGTACGTACACACACACATACACACACAAAAATTCGTTGTACAAGAATAGTATACAATACCGACAAGATGAAATAAAGACGCATGTGCAACATCTGGGTGTCTTTATTGTAGACGTTTCGCCATCCAGTGGCTTTATCAATACACATTCTAGAACATTAATTGAAGACATTAGAACTATATACAAAAGATATATAGTTCTATATGAATATAGAATATGAATATGTATATATATGAATAAGTATATAGTTCTACTGTCTTCAATTAATGTCCTAGAATGTGTATTGATAAAGCCACTGGATGGCGAAACGTCTACAATAAAGATACCCAGATGTTGCACATGTGTCTTAATTTCACACAAAAATTCACACGCAAACACACACACACACACACATACATAAATACACACACACACACATAAATACACACACACACATAAATACACACACACACACACACATAAATACACACACACACCCAATTACACAGGGAGCAGGGAGAGAGAACCTAGTATCGATCAGTGAAGAGGCGGGGCCAGGAGCTGAGTCTCGACCCCTGCAACCACAATTAGGTGAGTACAGATAGGTGAGTACACAACAGTCATCACACACACACCACCAGGAGTAACAGCGTCACTCAGTGCTCACGGATTTTAGATTCTTTCTGGCCTATCCAAGAATATTGAAGGGATCATTGAAAGTGGTAGGGGTCAGTGAACAAGTCGAGAAGTGAAATACAAGCTGACTAAACCAGAAAAGGGAAGCGAAGGCTACAATTTATATAAAACATTTTGAAAGTGAAATTAGTGCCAGAAGTGGGAGGCAGGAGGCCTAGAGCCGGGCGTAAACAGTGTTGCCACGAACCAACATTACTGCAAATTCAAAAATAATAAGTGTAACTCAAGCCAGAGATGGGGTGAGTTTTTTTTGAGTACTTTTTTTATTTCTGGTCCAATTTCAATGAAATTTTTACACTTATTTAAATAGCCTTTGAAACCTACACACTGTGTTTGTAGTGACTTTTTGCCTTAAAATAAATAGTGCCCAATTCTATAGGTCATAAAACTCTCCCTTTTCTACAAAATTGGTAAGATGTACAATGCGCTAGTTAACATCAGATGAAAGATAAAGAATAGATAATCTTCACAGTAACCAATTTGAGCGAAAATGTCAAATAGATTCCATAATAAAAAATGTTGAAGTTTATTGATTTTTTGGCGAGAAAAAATCAATAAAAACCAGCACCCCCACGAGCACCACAGCCAGCACCACCACGACCACCACATCCAGCACCCCCACGAGCACCACAACCAGCACCCCCACGAGCTCCACATCCAGCACCCCCACGAGTACCAAACCAGCACCACCACGAGTTCCACAACCAGCACCCCCACGAGCATCACAACCAGAATCTCCACGAGCACCACAACCAGCACCCCCTTGTGTTCCTCAACCAGCACCTACGCGAGCACCACAACCAGCACCCCCACGAGCACCACAACGAGCACCCCCTTGTGTTCCTCAACCAGCACCTATGCGAGCACCACAACCAGCACCCCACAAGCACCACAACCAGCACTCTCACGAATACCACAAACAGCACCCCCACGAGCACCACAACCAGCACCCCACGAGCACCACAACAAACACTCGCACGAACACCACAACCACCACCCCCACGAGCACCACAATCAGCACCACCACGAGCACTACAACCAGCATCCCCTCGAGCACCACAACCAACACCCCCACGAGCACCACAATCAGTACCCCCACGAGCACCACAACCAGCATCCCCTCGAGCATCACAACCAGCACCACCACGAGCACCTCAACCAGTACCCCACGAGCATCACAACCAGCACTCTCACGAACACCACAACCAGCAACCCCACGAGCACCACAACCAGCAACCCCACGAGCACGACAACTAGCACCTTCACGAGCACCACAATCAGCACTCCCATGTGCACCACAGCCAGCACCCTCTCGAGCACCACAACCAGTACCCCCACAAACACCACAACCATCACCCCCACGAGCACCACAATCAGCATCCCCACGAGCACCACAATCAGCATCCCCTCGAGCACCACAACCAGCACCCCCACGAGCACCACAACCAGCACCTTCACGAGCACCACAATCAGCACTTTCACGAACACGAAAAGCGGAAAGCAGCACACCCACGAGCACCATAACCAGCACACCCACGAGCACCATAACCAGCAAACCCACGAGCACCATAACCAGCAAACTCACGAGCACCACAATCAGCAACACTACGAGCACCACAACCACCATCCTCACGAGCATCACAATCTGCACCAAGAGCACCACAAGCAGCACCCCTACAAGCACCACAACCAGCGTCCCCACGAGCACAACAACCAGCATCCCCACGAGCACCACAACCAGCACAATCACGAACACCACAAACGGCACCGCCACGAGCAACACAATCAGCATTCCCAGGAGGACCACAACCTGCACCCCCACCAGCACCACAACCAGCACCCCCACCAGCACCACAACCAACAGCCTCTCAAGCACCACAACCAGCACCCCTACGAGCACCACAACCAACACTCTCACGAACACCACAACCAGCACCCCCACAAGCATCACAACCAGCACCCATACAAGCACCACAACCAGCACCCCCACGAACACCACAACGAGCACCCGCACAAGCACTACAACCAGCATCCCCACGAGCACCACAACCATCACTCCCACGAGCACCACAACCAGCACCCCCACGAGTACCACAACCAGCACCCCCACGAGCACCACAACCAGCACCCCCACGAGCACCACAACCAGCACCCCTACGAGCACCACAACCAGCATCCCCACGAGCACCACAACCAGCACCCCCACGAGCACCACAACAAGCCCCCACGAGCACCACAATCATCATCCCCTCGAGCACCCCAACCAGTATCCCCACGAGTACCACAACCAGCACCATCACAATAACCACAACCAGGATTCACACGAGCACCACAACCAGCACCCCTACGAGCACTACAACCAACACCATCACAAGCATCACAACCAGTCAAACCACCAATAGCAAATACACTAATACCATTGCTAACACTATTAATAACTCCATCTTTAATGTCACCAGAGAAACCACCACTAACACTGCCCCATACACCACCAGCAACACCACCACCACTAGTATCTCCAGTTACACCATCACTAGTATTACTGATGAAACCATCAGTAACACTACACCGTACACCACCAGTAACACCGTACACCACCAGTAACACCGTACACCACCAGTAACTCCCTGCACCACCAATAACACCACCCCTAGAGTCTCCAGCAATTAACACCACAACTAAAACTACACCATACACCACGAGTAACATCTTTACTAGAATCTGCAGTAACACCTCCACTAACACCACTGCCACCAACACCACTACCAATAACACTACCACCACTAACTTCGAAGCACCCTAACCATTAACACCACCACCACCACCACCCATGCTACCACCACCACCACCACCACCACCAATACCCATGCTACTACCACCACCACCACCCATGCTACCACCACCACCACCCACGCTACCACCACCACCACCCACGCTACCACCACCACCACCCATGCTACCACCACCACTGCCATCAAAACCAGCATCACTGCTATCTCCCCACTAACACTATTGGGAAATACCTCCACCACTACCACCTCCTACAACACCACCCATGCTACCACCACCTCCACCACCACCGCCATTACCTCCAACGCCACTGCCATCACCACCATTAACACCACATCAATGCTGCTAGTCCTTCTACCGCCACCGCCACCGCTTCCAACAGCACCACCAGTGTTGGCACCACCACTACCACCTCTAACAACACCACCATCATCCCCAATGCCAAAGCCATCACCACCATTACCACCTCATCCATGCTGCCACTCCTACTACCATCACCAGCGCTGCCAACAACACCACCACCACCTCCTCAACTACCACTACTGCCAAAACAACCAATATCACCACCACCGTCAACGCAACCATTACTACCACCATAACTGTTGCCACCATCACTTTCCTCTCCACCACCACTATTACCATCGCAGCCACTACCATCACTATCACCACCACCACCACCACCACTGCTGCTACCTTCGTCACTACCATCACCACCGCCACCACCAACTCCACTACCACCCCCCTAGTACCACCACCATAACCACCGCACCACCACCACTGCCAGCACCTCCACAACCAACACTGTATCCAACAGCACCACCACCAACATAATCATCACCACCACCACCACCGCCCCATCATCACCACCACCTCCTCCACTGCCAGCACCCCCACCACCACAACAATCGCCACCGCCGCCACCCTCACTGCCACCACCGCAACCATCACCACCACTACCAGCACCACCTGTCCCTTCTCCAACACTTCACACTAATAACCCATTACAATTCATTAAACCCTGTTAAGACATCATAGACCCAGGAACAATAACACTTAACATGGACCAGCAATAATGTTGAACCAGCTATGACTCCACACTTATTTAACCGACACAACCCGGGATACCCCAATACATCACGTCCAGAACTCTCCGGGATACCCCAATACATCCCGTCCAGAAGTCCCCGGGATACCCCAATACATCCCGTCCAGAACTCCCCGGGATACCCCAATACATCCCGTCCAGAACTCAAATACAATCACACAGCACAAACAAATGGAAATAATGCACTACATAATTCAAACCTAAGTTCTATCAAGTTCAAGATCATTAACGCAGCAGCTAGGCGCTCGTAGGACAGAATGGAGAAGAGTAGCAGTCTCAGTTGCAACGGTCTTGTGGTGGTTGGAGGTCTTGAGTCTTGAGAAGCTGGCAGCAGGCTAGGTCGCAGGACAAGGCAGACAGGTAGGAACATCAGAGGGCTGCTCAATGGTAGTGTTATTTGACGAGAGTAAAGAGACAGGTTTGTAGAGGAGCCGTTTTCCAAATTGCTGAAGCTGCTTTTAGAGAGCTGGTAAAGTTTTGTCTTGTTTCCAAAGGTGAAACGTAGAGGCTTGAGGAATTCCAGAACTTGGGTAAGTTCTGTGTGTAGTGTGTCTAGCGAGTGTTGTTGTACCTCTCCATTCCGGTTTGTTGGAGTCCTTTCTGTCCCCACTGAAAATACTTCTTTAAATCTCGTGTTGAGGTCTTTACCTCTTGGTCGTTTCTTGTGATCTCCCCTTCTTCCTTCCTCAGCCTGATTACCTGGTCCTTGACTGTTGTCTTCCTCCTGATGTGGTTGTACAAAAGCTTTTTGTTAGATCTGGCCTTTTAGGCTAAGTCATCCTCTTATTTCGCTGGGTCTCCTTCCTTATCCATGCATTTTCTTTTCTGGCTGCTCGAATAATCTCCTTATTTTCCTGGATCCTTTGTCTTCTATACTATTACCATTCTCTAGCGCACTTAGTTTTGGCCTCTCTACGTCTTTGCGTGAACCAAAGACTCGTTCTGGTCTTCCCATTGTTTCTGTTGCCCCTGGGTTCGAATCTCTCCTCTACTTCTTTGCATTTTGTTGTCACGTAGTCTATCATTTCGTTTACTGCTTTTCCTCCCAGTTCTCGTTCCCACTGTACCATATGCAGGAAATTCCCAGTGCTTGTGTACTCCCCTCTTTTATAGTTTGGCTTCAGTCTTCTCGTCTTGCTTCCCTCTCCACTTTTAGGTTTACAATGTATTCAAAGATCAGGAGCACATGATCACTAGCTCCGAGGGGCCTTTCGTATGTGATGTCTCCAATGTCTGAATTACGGAAGCTGAATATGTGATCCAGTCTTCCTGGTTCATCCTCTCCTCTCTCTCTCTCTCTCTCTCTCTCTCTCTCTCTCTCTCTCTCTCTCTCTCTCTCTCTCTCTCTCTCTGGTAGTGTCCCTAACATGTTGATGCATGAGGTTTTTCCAGTACCACCTCCATAATGTTAGTCCTCCACGATTTTGGTCCCCCACGTGGCTTCGGGTTTTCCCGGTTAATCTCAGTGTGATTGAAATCACCCATAACTAGTAACTTTGCCCTACCCATGTGGGCCCTTCTGGCAACCTCAGTTAGTATATCAACGATTACTCTGTTGCTCTCATCTTATTCTTGTCTTGGCTTCTTGCTATGCTGTGGAAGATTGTACATCACTACAAGCACCACCTTGGGATTTCCAGTCTGACGTGTTCCTACTATGCAGTCGCTAGCAGTGTTCCTACTTGCAGCCCCTGTCCACTCCGGTGTAGTGTGTGTGTGTGTGTGTTTGTCTATGTATTAATATTACAAAATACGACATCCATAAAGTACAGACATCTCCAGAGAATACTAGGTCAGCTTATTGATCCCTCTCTAGCATCTAGCCTTGTTTCTGTTTTTGTAACAGTTTGCCAGAGAATATTTTAGTTATCTTTTAAATTTAAGAGATATTTTAATAGCACTTTGGGATTACAACTGGATGAATATTAACTAACTAAATAAAATTTGAGATGTTTAATATAAAAGTTGTCTAGGTGGTCATAAATAAAGTTAATATATTTGACATAATTTAAGGAGATAAATAAACTCCTACACTTCTTTTGAATCTAACTTGGTATACATTTATTTCAATGTTTAATTATACATATAAGGTCGATCACCATGCCCAGCCCTTCTATGGCAGGGTAGGTGCCAAGGCTGGAGCTTGCTACCATCTGCGGCTCGCAAGCCTGCTCTTCCTGTCAGCCTCCTTGGGGCGGGGAAGGTGGCAGACCAGAGTGGCGTAGCATCTATCTACCACCTGCCTCGTGCTAGTGGCGAATGTGGCTAGGCCTGGGGCCAGTTGGTCCCGCCGCTGAGGGGTACCCCTTCCCATGGGAGACATAGGTCTCTGACACTCCCACGCCAGGGAGCCGGAGCCGGGTCGCCATCTGGTAAAGACCCGGGCCGGGAGAATTCCCGGTGAATAAACACCTCCTCCTCCTGTACATATAAACGGATAATGTTGAGGGAACATTTAATAACTGTGCGACTCTTAAGTACCATTGGCACGTTGCTATGATGATATATCCTCAAGTAGAAGAATAAAACAAGTATATACAAGTGTGTGTGAGAATCTATGTTATGTGTTCAAAGTGCTCGTTTTGTCTCAGTAAAACTCTACTCGACTTAGACTTAAACAATGACTGACAAGTCCCCAAAGTGACGAACCATTATCCAAAAAGCAATAATGTACGAAGCAGCAGTGAACAGCACAACGTCAGGCCAGGAACAAGGAGACAAAATACGACCTAACTGGGTATCATCAACAGATCCTCCACAAAGGCATAAAACTCCCTTAATACTGAAACTGAGTTCAGCGTTACCAAATCCCCGAGAAATTTCAATTTCTCCGATATGGAAAACGTGATTAAATTGAAACTTCATTGGAGTATAAAACAAATTCAAACCACACAATAGACCTGGGAGTGATCATGTCAGAAGATCTCACCTTCAAAGACCATAACATTGTATCAATCGCATCTGCTAGAAAATGACAGGATGGATAATGACAACCTTCAAAACCAGGGATGTCAAGCCCATGATGACACTCTTCAGGTCACTTGTTCTATTTAGGCTGGAATATTGCTGCACACTAACTGCACCTTTAAAGGCAGGTGAAATTGCTGACCTAGAAAATGTACAGAGAACCTTCACGGCACGCATAACTGCGATAAAACACCTAAATTACTGGGAATGCTTGAAGTTCCTCAACCTGTACTCCCTAGAATGCAGGCGGGAGAGATACATAATTATATATAGTTGGAAAATTCTAGAGGGATTAGTACCAAACTTGCACACGAAAATCACTCTCTATAAAAGCAAAAGACTCGGCAGACGATGCAACATCTCCCCAACTCCTGCCAACACTACAGGCACCAGGCAGCAACAACAAGGCTGCTCCTATATTTTGCCATTCCCTGGGCCTTTGAGACTCCAGCAATGGCCTATTTGCAAGAACTGTTGCAACAACATACAAGGAACTTACAGTGACAAGAAAACTGACGGTGACTACAGCGAAATGGACCAAATATGACCAAAAGAGGAGACCGGCATTCAAATACCAGACCCGCTACCAGACGTACACTACACTGAAGTAACTGACTCCCATATCAACTGCACAGTGTTAATGTGAAGTCAACATAAGGAAAAACCTAATCAACAAAATACAAGGAAACTGACAGGTCTGTAATGTAGTGTAGTGTCGATTTTTTTCCCACAGTGCCAGGTGAGGGTCAGTCAGTGCCAGGTGAGGGTCAGTCAGTGCCAGGTGAGGGTCAGTCAGTGCCAGGTGAGGGTCAGTCAGTGTCAGGTGAGGGTCAGTCAGTGCCAGGTGAGGGGTGGAAGTGATCATTTAAACATGGCTGACTGACATTCAATCACCAGCTGCTGCCAGATGTACAACTACGAAGCGACATTCTAATTATACTGACAGTACCTGACCATCATATCAACTGCAGCAGTGTTAATGGGTGGGAAACACAGGAGAAACCGATAAATCTACAAAACAAACTCCAGGAAACTGTCAGGCTATACCAGCGGTTCTCCCTCAGTGCTAAATGTGGGAAAGAAGTGAATAGTTAACCAACCAAGGATATTTTTAATAGCTGACTTCCATATTAACTGACCAGTGTACATTAGGAGGGAAACATAGGAGAAAACGCCAAATCTAACGACAAAACTCCAAGGAATGTCAGGGGCAGTGGCCGTTTTTTTTCCCTCACTGCTTTTAAAAATGGCTGACACATCAACTCTACGAGGAATAGCAACAACGACGAGCCCCGCTATATGGGACTGATGGCGCTGTGTGCGGACATCCCCTCTGAAATCCGGGTATGTGATAACAGAAAACTTACTAGTAACCAGTGGTGATTTCTAGAGTAGATACTAGGCATTGCTAGGTGTCTGATAGGATCAGTGGTTTCTTTTTAATAAAAAGTAAAGAAAAGAAAACAATTTTTTATTGTAAAATGATAAAGGGTGAAGAGTAACTATGGCTGGCATCAGAGGGGTTCATGCTCCCATAATGATATTTATCATTATTGTGCATTTCTCGAAAGAAGGAAATCAGTCATGGGATCTGGAAAAGGTGAATGAGGTGATAGCTCCCTGGAAAGTGAAAGCCCAACATTGGCCATCATACCAGAAACGTAAGTGCCACTATCGCCGCAAAGTTTGGCAACCCCACACCTCCAAAACAAAACAATGGCGCACAGCTTTTATAGTGGCGCTATTAAGTAGCGATATTCATACTAATCCAGGACCTCAATCTATGGTACAGGTGCAAAACAGACACATAAGTCATGGTGATAATGACGGTCTAGTAGCTAGGAATGATAATCTTAACGCTATATGTAATGCACAGACAATAGAACCATTATTATATCAGACACCACCAGACATTTGTATACACTGTACTAAGGTACGAAAGAAGAACAGTAAACTTACCGGATGTAAATTGTGTAAAGGTTGGGTGCATGATGGATGTGTGTTCAATTATGGTAATGGTGCCAGATTTCATTTTGTTTGTAACAAATGCACTTTGGCACAGTTACCCTTTAACAACGATGACATAAATTTTACCTATTTTTAATGCTAATGACCCCTTACCATATATTGATGATTATGATTGTCTTAGGAAAACAGGCCTTCACTTTATTCATGTCAATGCAAGATCACTTCTTCCAAAATTGGCAGAGATTAGGATTCTAGCTAACAGAACTAGAGCGGCGTTATATCCATCTCGGAATCCTGGTTGGATGATACGGTGACTGACGACGAGGTCAAAATAGAAGGTTACAATATAAAACGCTTAGACAGGAATAGAAAAGGTGGTGGGGTATGTGATTACATAAGGAACGACTTAGCCTATAATCCAAGACCTGATTTAAATGACAATACATGTAAACTGGAGATTCTATAGTTTGAAGTGCTGCTTCCCAAGACCAAACCCATCTTAGTAGGAATTAGTTATCGCCCTCCCACCCATGACCAGTTCTTAGAGGACTTTTCGAGAGCCTTGTCAGGACTTGATAACAATGACGAGACAGTAATACTAGGAGACTTCAATATCTGTTTTCAACAGCAAAATAACGGGCTATGTAAAATATACAAGCAAATTCTGGATTTAAATAGTTACATGCAACTAATTAATACACCAACCCGGATAGGCCTACACAAGACAATAAAAGTTAGGTCAACTAGAAACTACAGTAAAGAAACACTGGTAAATATGCTACACAATTGTGACTGGACAGTGATAACAAGTTGCACGGACGTAAATGATGCCTGGGAAAAATTCAAAACAATGTTCACTGCCATCCTTGATAATATTGCACCAGTTAAAGAGGTTAGGATTAAACGAAGAACTGAACCCTGGATGACTACTGAGATAATAGATAATATGAAATTCAGAGACCAGTTAATAAAAAGATTTAAGGCAAACAGACAGGACATTGCAGCACTAAATGAATTCCAAAGGGTGAGGAACAGAGTGCAGAGGCTTATAAAAGGCGCAAAGGCAAGACACTATTGCTCAAAAATCGAAGAGTACAAGAATAACCCTAGAAAGCTCTGGCAACAACTCAAACAGTTGAGGTATAGACATAAACCCGTAGATAGTTCTAACATAGTTCTAAATGTCGATAACGAGGTATGCCACGAAACAACTAAAGTGGCAAATTGTTTTAATTCATACTACACAACTGTGGCATCAACACTAGTAAGATGCTACCAGCTGCATCAAATACCTTTAACACAGACTCTGATAAATTTAAAACATATTATACCAATAAAGGAGTAACTCCAAACAGTTGTCAACTAGTAAGTGTATCTCATGACTTCGTGCAAAAATAATTAAGCAGGTTAAACCCAGCTAAGAGCACCGGCCCAGATAACATCCCGTCTAAGTTCCTAAAAGATGGTGCCTCTGAACTGCCAATCCCCATTGCTCACATAATAAATTTGTCCATCACCACTAATACAGTGCCAGAGGGGTTCAAGGAGGCCAGAGTTACTCCTATCTTCAAGAAAACTAGTAGGTCTGATGTCAGCAACTATAGGCCTGTTAGTATACTCAGTGTAATATCCAAAATTCTAGAGAGGGCGGTGTACTGTCAAGTAGTTAAGTATCTTAGTGACAACAACATTCTTCATAGTTACCAATCAGGCTTTAGGAGTTCTTACTCAACCGACACCTCCCTAATTAATCTGATGGATTACATGAGAACTGAAATGTCTATAGGGAACCTCATAGGTTCCCTATAGACATAGGTTCGATACTGTCAACCACAATATATTATGTAAGAAACTTCAAGCTATCGGCATAGGTTCCACAGACTGGTTTAAATACCCGCTGACGTCAGAGCTCTCGCTCCATGTGGCGGCTACGTCATAGGCGTCCACTCTCACTAGCGGTAGACCTACAAGCTGAACAGACGTGGCTGGGATCTCTCCTCACAGACTGATAAATACACCGTAACCATCCTTACAAGGAGTGTCTTTGACAACCTACTTATCTCTCACAAGACCCACACAACAAGTGGTGGCAGCTTAAGTCCTATCTTAGCAACAGGAAACAAATTGTCAAAATCAACAAAACGGAATCAGAACCACTGCCGATAGCATGTGGAGTTCCCCAAGGTAGTATTCTAGGTCCTTTATTATTCCTGTGTTATGTAAATGATAATCCCATCAGTGTCAAGTGAAAACTCCTACTGTATACGGATGACAGTGCTCTGTTAGTGTCAGGTAAAGACCCACAAGATATAGCTAATGTATTAACACTGGAACTGGAGTCCTGCAGCAATTGGTTAGTAGACAACAAACTATCGTTACATCTAGGGAAAACAGAAGCCATACTCTTTGGCACGAAATATAAACTGAGCAGGGTAAATAATTTTAATGTCCGGTGTAATGGTGAATCCATCACTTCAGTTTCCTCAGTAAAATATCTGGGAATCCCCTTTGACCCATGCATGTCAGGAGAATTGATAGGAAACAGTGTAGTAAAGAAAGCGAATGCCAGACTGAAGTTCCTCTACAGACAAGCACAGTGTCTACCTACTGAGGCTCGCAGGACCCTATGTCTAGCCCTTATACAATGTCATATGGACTACGCCTGCTCTTCATGGTACTCTGCCTTGACAAAAAAACTGAAAGATAGACTGCAAATCACCCAGAACAAAATGATAAGATTCATCCTGGACCTGGGTCCAAGAGAACATGTAGGCCAGGATGAATTACAACAATTGGATATGCTGAATATTGAAGACAGAGTAAAACAACTTAAATTAAATCAAGTTTATAAAATTGCTCACAAACAGTGTCCAGAATATCTTGCTGCCAATTTTGTCAAGGCTGGGAACCAAAGCAGTCATAGTACTAGGGGGAGAGAGCACAACTGTAGTTCCCACAGTCAGTGGCCAGGCTTCAAACACCTTTTATTGTACAGCCATAAAGGAATGGAACAGACTGCCTGCACATGCCAAAGCCAGTCATAGCATGAGCCAGTTCAAGAAGAGAACCAAAAGATACCTAATGAATTTTTTTTTTTTTTTTTTTTTTTTTATTTAAAAACACATATATACATAACAATCCAATAAATGCCCAAAAATAAATCAGGCTCATATAAACAAAAACAAGCAAACATAACAGGAATAAACACAACTGTCTATATATCCTATAATAAGAACCCGTGCCAAAAGCACAAACAAAAAATGTCCATCCTACTACCCATCCTAGCTAATTTTTTCTATACAATAACATAACACACTGTCAATGAAACTGTACATACACTGTCTCAAAAACACCACAAAATTAAACCGTTGGTTACATATCTTACTTCTTCCCTACCACAAAACGCAGTACAATAGGCATGAAATAACATAAAACCTTAAACTTTCTGCCTATAAAACAGGTGTTACACAATAACACATAAAAACAACTGACCCCCGAAACAAGGGTCACACCACAACATCATCTTAAATAAGAAATACATTAACATCAAGCCATCACTACCGTAGACAACACTGTCTACAACACAACGTCACATTCCCACACCTGGAGAATAAGACCACACAAAACACATTTGTGTTGCATACATATACAAACACTCTAGAAAAAAACACAAAAATATGCAGAAGCTGCTCATAATGTATAATTCAAACAAAAGATAGGGAACACATACAGAATACAGTACTAAAAACGTTAAACCTAAGAAAAACATAGCAAAACATCAACTTAATCCTACATGAATTGCCACAGATACCTGGGCCAACTTCACCCAAGCACACCTGCACACTGTCGGTTGTCTAACACCTAATACCTCCTAACCTCCAACCTGCCACATAAATGCAAACTGCCAGCTCATCACCACCGACAAACCCTACTACTTTAACTTTAGATTACACTACTACATCCTAGAGGAAAACCCCATGCGTCCATGACCCCTATGACCCCCCCAACCAACATCACTCCAAGTCTGAGTCAACACACACCTGAAAAATTACCTACAACCCCATAAAACCCCCGAAACGTCCAAAAATCGGACACCCACGATACCACCCTGACCCAACCCATCCTAGCTTCAACCCTGTATACCCACGCCTAACCAACCACACATCAATCAACCATACTATACCCTAGTCAACCCCTTCCAGATATACCCAACCTCCCCACTCCCCCCACTCGACCAGTCCCCCTCGATTGGTTCCTACTTCATCCCCAAAACCTTAAAAGGGACACCACCGTCATCGTTCTATAACCCTCAGAGAAAGCCTCAACCCAAGTTCTCCCATACAAACCCTGATTCCTACATTTCGTCCTGTAAAAATGTGCCGCCAAGGCACGAACCCGCCTCCCACCCACTACCTCGCGCATACCCCACGACACATATATGAAATCAACCACCAGGTACATTAAACTTCTACGTACATTTTCCTCAAACCCACCAATATCCAGGCTTAAAGCCCCTAACACCGAAAGCCCACACCCACCTACACTCCTCAGGACCCATCCAAACCATTCCCGTACCCCGCCTAAATCTTCACAAAAATACACCGCATGATACGACGTATCCAAAAGCCCACATCTCAAACAAGTACCCTCACTCACTAAACCCATTAAAAACAATTGCACTTTAGAAGCCAAGATTCCATGTAGGAATCGAAAAACCGTCTCCCTAACCCTCGCCCTCAGCCTCAACTTCCGGAAACCTACCCAAGTCGCCCGCCAATTATACTTTGGGTACTCTGCTACCCTTGCACTATACCCCGCCTCCCCAAGCTTGTCCAAAACCCCACCCGAAAACCCCTTGGCTCTCTGACAACTAGTAAAACCCTCAACATTGCCTCACATAAACTCAGGTCACGTCCACTCCACCACCTCCGTACCTCACGCATGACCACTCCCACCCGCTTACCCCCCACCCCTCCCTCCTCCACATATCTCTGCTTTACATATATCCCTATAAGCCTCCTATGTAAGGGTATCAACCCCAAACCTCCCTTACTAACCGGCGTCATGACAACCTCCTTATTAAGCCAATGTCTACCAAAACCCCATATATACCGCAAGATTCTCCGCTGTAATAATTCAACATCTCTCCCCATGAGTGGGTATACCCTTGCCACATGCCACAATTTACTATACAGTAAAACATTCACTTACCATAACCCTCTGCATTAACGCCACATCTCCCGGTCTCCATCCACTCATTCGCGCTATTGTCGCCATTATCACCTTAGAAGAATTTTCATCCCTCGCCCTACTCGCATCATTACAATAAATTATCCCACAAATTTTCAAGCACTCAACAACATGCCAACCATACCTCTTCCCCAAGTCCCCGCCCACCCACGTCCCCACCTCTAACAATTTAGATTTTACCCTGTTAATCCGCATCACCGTAGCTGCCCCAAAAACACTTATAATCCTCCCTATAGCATCTAACCCCTCCCACCCACCTACGAGAATTGTTGTGTCATCAACATAACCCACTATTCCAGATACACAACCAGGTACCTGACCCTCCTCCCCTACCCCCTTCGATACTAACCTATAAAAAGGATCCTGTAAGCATGCAAACAGAATTTGCAACAAAGGGCACCCCTGTCGCAAACCCCGCTTCATGTCCACTACGTTTCCCACCCTTCCATTCAATTGAACCCGCACCAAAGCCCCCTCATACTACGTTTGAACCCAACCCACTACTTCATTCCCAAAACCCTGCTTACGAAGAATGTCAAATAACATATTTCTATCCACACTGTCATAAGCCGTTTCCCAATCAAGCCCTAAAACCCCACCCCCCTCGATGAATGACCTAATTCTACCATGCCCATTCCCCATACACCTCCCCGGTATCCCATACTGACCACGTTCTATGATAGAATCCAAAACCTTTTTAACCCTATTACCCAAAATCCTTGCAAAGATTTTGTAATCTGCACATAAAAGTGTAATAGCTCTGTAATCCCTAATCGTTTCCACCAATTTCCCCTTAGGCACTAAAACCACAACTCCAGTGTGCTGATCCTCACCCATATACCTTACTTCCTTCAAACGATTGAAAACTTTTGTCAAACATTCCTTCAACACTCCCCAATGTTGAACATAAAAATCACTAGGTAAGCCATCGACTCCTGGCGCTTTACCCATCTGCATCCCCTTCACTGCGAACCACACTTCCTCCTCAGTTATACTACCCTCCATCCCTTTCCTCTCCTCCTCACTAATCCCTACCTGTATACCCTCCAAAACTTCCTCTTTCGCCTCCCCCTCCTCCAACCTCAGGTCTAGATACCGCCGAAACCAAACATCCACAAACCCGCTCATACCCTCTGTCAACCTCAGTACCTGTCCCTTCATATACCCACCCAACTCCTTGTGTACCTTCAATGACGTCATCGTCATACCCTGCCTCCTCTTTCGAAAACCACGCAAGACAGTCAAAGACGGTTTGTCCCCCCACAGCACATCCTCAATACCTGCTCTCACTCTGATAGCCTGGAATCTCTCATTCTGTATATCCTTCAACTGGCCCCTCAAAACCTCTATGTCCTCCAGCGAGTAACCCACCCCCCTCATAACAATCCCGCAACTGCCCCTCCAAATACCTCTGCAGGCCATAACGCAATCGCGCCTGCTCTCTACCTTCACGTTTATAAAAATCCTGAATACCCACTTTCGCCACTCCATTCCACCAACCCACCACATCTTCCCGGTCCTTCCCATCATTCCACATCCCTCCCACCACTCCTCAAAACTCCTCCTACACAGTTCCCCTGCAATAAGCCCAGTTAAGCTTCCAATAACTAGCATACGTTCTAACAGCTCCTCCCATCCCAACACTGCCAACACACCCTGTGATCGGAAAACCCAACATCAAGGCAATCCACGCCTTCCACTATAACATCCTCGACACATACACACGATCGAGTCTTGCAGCATAGCCCCTACGTATGAACGTATGTTCTATATGCCACCCACCGCCCCCTACCACATCTCTGACTCCTGCCGCACCCAAAACATCACGCAAAACCCCCAACTCACACCCCGCCCCTCTCGGTTCCACATCCCTCTTCCTAATCACACAATTCCAATCCCCTGCGATAATAGTCACAACCGGCAACCCACGTAGGAAATATATCAACTCCTCTCTCACAAATTCTTCCTTAGTTTTTCTACAACTTATAGCCGGCATATAAACTCCCACTATACACACTCTGACATTCCCCCATAAACCCTCAACCCTTACCACCCTCCCACCCCCCCCTCTTCCCATGCCAACAACCGAAAGGGACTGGTCACACGTATTCCTATAGCCACCCCTCCCTTGAAACTACCCGCACTACCCGCATAAACTGTAAATCCACTTAACATCAAATCTCTCCCCATCCTATAATTATGCTCTTGCAATATACACACATCCACATTTAAACGTCGTAATGTCACCTCTACCCATTTACGTTTGACCTCCCCTCGGAGGCCATTTACATTCATCGTTAAACACCTGAAAAGAACGCAGGGGGCTTTCCTCTACTTTTCAACTTCCTCGTCACTACCGACTTTCCCTTACTAATGCTCTCTTCCTCTACTGACACTCCCAGTACTTGTCTGTCTGCTTTCCTGTCCCTCCCCCTCTCTACCCTTGACAATCCCCGTCCCCCTTTGCCACCTCCACCCAGGCCTTCTTGCACACCTGTTGCCCAGGTGTTAGGACATCGTCCTCAACTAGACCACTAGGCCTTTTCCTGGAGTCCCCTGTAGCCTCCATAGCCTCACAATCCTCTCCCCTGTGCACTTCTACACCAACCTCCTGGACCTGAAGGCAAGGCCCACTCTCTGAGACGCCCATTACACTCGTCTCACTCTCGTCCCTCCTCACCTCTGCTCCTAAGTCCACCACACCATGCTGTGTGCCCTCACACACAGGACTGTCCAACAACAGTGGAAAATCCTCCAATAGTGGCTCAGACAAAACCAAGTTCACACCTTCCGGCAGAGCCACTTCCTCCGTCTCTGCTGTCTCGCCATCCTGGGTCACCTGTGACAACGTTAGTACACGCTCATCCTCCTTATCAACAATGTCACTCCATTGTCCACTTGGCACCATGCTCATATTCTCCCGTGGCGACTCATCCATAGCATCCACGACCACCACTTCATCCTTCCTCATACCATCAGCAGCGCCATGTCTCTGTTGGCCCATCAAACGATCACATGCCGCCGCCACATGTCCAGGTAATCCACACAGGCGACACGTTCGAACTTGGCCTGCGTAGGTCACATAGACCTGCTGCCGGAACTCATCCATCATGACGTATGAAGGAATCTGACGTTTGAGCGTCATTTTCAAAGAAAATGAACCTTCTTGCAGCCCAGCATAAGTACCCTATGCCCACCGGCCCACCGTGGCTGCATGGACGTCACCAAATTGACTGAAGACGTTTCGCACATCAACATCCAACGCTTCGAACGGCACGTTTCGAACCCGTATATAAGTGTAGTACCATGACACATCTCGAAGCCGTACCTCTAATCCCGTGTTGACGACAATCCTCTTCTCCTGATACGTGTCAACCACTCGCTCATATGCGCTGGCCACTGCAAACTTGACAAAAATCCTCGACGAACCGTTGAGAGATATTCAAAATAATTCTTCAATGGATATCCCTAAAGAATCCCTCAAAATAGCTGGGAGGAGAACATCTGCGTTGCTTGGGTAAATCGCGCCCTGCAACACTTCAATACAGACAGTATTGACACGTCGTCTGTAGCGCTCCACCATGTTGATGAAAACTACCAGTTCTCAACTCCACCGCTAGGGACCAGAAACAAGCACACCCGCACTCCGCAAAGGCTGGGCAGCGAATGAATGAATGTAGTGACAGAAAGGGAGGAGAATGATTTTTTATTTTTTTAGCTAACACACATGTATATGTAAATAACTCTTTTTACCTTATTCCTAGTATACATATATCCTTTATAATATAATAACATATATATCCTAGAATGTAAAATATTAAAGTATAAAAAAGACTCCAATGGAAATAAGTCACTCTGTCTGACTTTTTTGGGTTATCCTAGGTTCTCTACACATATGCTGCTATGTATGATAATGTATGTAAATGTATTTGTGTATACCTGAATAAACTTACTTACTAAATGTAAAGCAGGGGTGCCACTAGCACAATGAGAGACAACACGTTAAGTGTCAGGTTCCCAAGACTGTTCAATTGCCTCCCAACATACATAAGGGGGATTACCAATAGACCCCTGGCTATCTTCAAGCAGGCAATGGACAAACACCTAAAGTCAGTACCTGACCAGCCGGGCTGTGGTTCGTACGTCGGTTTGCGTGCGGCCAAGAGTAACAGCCTGGTTGATGAGGCCCTAATCCACCATGAGGCTTTGTCACAGACCGGGCCGCGGGGGCGTTGACCCCTGAACTCTCTCCAGGTATACTCCAGGTATTCGGCAGTGCATGGATGCCTCAGGAAATGTAGGTCGGAAGCTTTAAGGCAGGGTACCCATAAGATTATAATTTTACACTCTCTCTGGTTCACTAACACTATAGAAAACGATTGTATCACGGGGGTAACTGTAGAACTTTACGCTTTTCGGATGCGAAGATTCATAAATAGTGCCATTTTCTGGCTAAAAAAAAAGAAAAAAGAAAAAAAGAATTCTACCGAGAAATACATTTGAATGCGTTCTTCTCAATATCTCGTAAGTTACTGACCTATTTATTGAAAACCATCCATTAATAGTGAATGGAATGAAAGCATTTCCATAACAATCTTTCAATGGGGGGATGAAAATAAGATATAGAGTATTTTATTTAACGATAAAATCTGTTTAGCGTTGTTTAATCATTAGAAATGCCAAAAACACTTGGCTATGGCAGTAGTGAGGTCTTACTGCCAAATACAATTTTCAGTATAGTATATATTTTTTATTAAATTCTTTGTTTGCAGATCTTAATGAATCTTTTACATGATAATATGACATGTACGCTCATTAAAAAAATCTGACGAAAAACACATCGTCTTGCACCGCGGTGGCTATATTAAAGCTTATCTGTGCTCTTGCTTCCAGTCTTGTATCTCAGCGGCCAAGCAATCTCATCTTCCTTGTGTTCACTATTTATATGGTACATCAGGAAACGTCTAATCTTAGTCATAAATGTTATATTCGCAAGGCACTCTATTGCATAACTCATCTGTTTAAGGAAAACATTGGTATTGCTACCACTATGGTGCATATTAATATAATAGAATTTTATTATAATACAATATAATATTATTATATTATATTATATATTAATATGCTCTTAACTAATCCCCGACGACACCTATTATTTCAGTTTGGCCTATTTGGCCGAATGTGTGAATTTTTTTTTATATAATTTTCACAAATTTATAGTGCATAAATTTTTATTATGTAAATAAGTGTAATAGAGCATCAGAGATCGTGTTACTGAAAGAAATATCCTAATTGGGGTTAATATGCTCAGGCAAGCCCATTCAAACCCATGCACAGAAGCCCTCCAAACTTTCCTCAGCACTGGTGAACATCCCTCCAGATGGATCGAAAAAACTGGAACCGACCTCCGCATGAATCAGATACATGATCTGTGGCAAGTAAGGCAACAGCGGCACTTCTCCGCTCCATGGAATATTACCCCATTCCAAACTACCATCCCTCCATTTCCCCCCAAACTACTTCTTAAATCACAACCAAAGCTTCGCCTTGAAGCCAAACATGATGCCTTAAACTGTATTGATAATTTAGCCAAACAGCACACTCTCTCACAAATTATTTACGTTGATGGTTCTGTTCACCAATCCACTGGTGCAGCTGGTAGTGCTGCTGTTGTCATACAGAGTGATGGCTCTCTTAAAGAAATTGGAGCACGCATCAATAACTGGGCCTCTACCCTTCAGACAGAACTGTTTGCCATACTCCTTGCACTCAAATGCGTCCATGTATCTAAGGTTAACTCTCTAATTGTAACTGATTCTCTGTCATCCATAAATGCTCTCAACTCATCAAGTATAACTTGTAGCATGCTCGTGTCAGAAGCCAGGCACAGGTATGGTAGGATTCTGGATAGTAGAGTCAGAGTGCACATGCTGTGGATTCCATCTCACATTGGTCTTCAGATGCATGATAGAACTGATAAATTGGCTAAGTTTTATGCTTTCAAAGAGGGGATAGATTACAATCTTGGCTTGTCAGTTAGCAGTTTGAGAACAATAATACGAAAAGAACTTCAACTGAATTTTATTGACTTAAGACTCAGGGAGTTTGACACCAGTCAGTCCATCTATCATCATTCTATCATGCAGGAGGAGCCACATGTCTATGGTGCATCCAACAAAATAAGCAGACTCTTGGATGTCACTACCGCCCGCCTCCGGCTGGGTTACAAGTATCTTTGGCAGGTTAAATCACCACCACCAGATGTAGACCAAACAAGATGTAAACTTTGCCAGTTGGATTATTGTCACACCCTGCGTCATTATGTACTGGAGTGCGATAAAATTAATGAATTCAGAGACTACTCACTCAGAAATGTTCAAGATATGTCAAAGTATTTTATCCACAGTGGTATATTACAGACCATTCTGGAAAAATACCCTGACTTTGCTCCCTGTAAATAAAGCCTTGACACGTGTGTGTGTGTGTGTGTGTGTATGTACATGTGTGTATGTGTATGTGTGTATGTATATACATGTATGCGTGTGTATGTGTATATGTATATGTGTGTGTGTGTGACCCAACAATTAAAATTTGCACCAATAACTCATTACAGTTGTGGCTGGGTGTAGACTAATAGATTGCTCATTGCTTTATAATTTGTTCATGAGTGCAACCATGTACAGACGTAAGTAAATTTACTTACATGATTCATTACCTTGTAACTAGTGAATTAATTACCATTGTACCTTGTTCAGCTATCAAAACTTTGGGGCCCAGTCTCTGGACCCTATATATACCTCTGTAATCTGCAAATACCTTTGTAACTTGTCATGATTGTGACCATCTGAGTTCATTACCTTTGTAACTTGCTCAGCCATCAAACTTTGAGGTCCAGTCCCTGGACCCATTATGTACCTCTGTAATCTTTTGACTACCGCCCACAGGATGGGTATGGGGTGCATAATAAAGATATCAAACTAAAAGAGCAGGTCGCTCCTCTCTGTCCCAGCTACTGGACCACTATGACAAGGTCCTGGATGCTCTAGAAGACAAACAAAATGCCGATGTAATATACACAGACTTTGCAAAAGCCTTTGACAAGTGTGACAATGGTGTAATAGCGCACAAAATACGTGATAAAGGAATAACCGGTAAAGTTGGTAGATGGATCTATAACTTCCTAACAAATAGAACACAAAGAGTAGTAGTAAACAGAGTAAAGTCTGAGGCGGCTACAGTGAAAAGCTCTGTTCCTCAAGGCACAGTACTGGAGATGTCTGTACTTTATGGATGTCGTATTTTGTAATATCCATACATAGACAAACACACACACACACACACACACACACACAGTAGGGACGCCGTGCGGGTCAGTCGCAACTTGTAGGTTTCTGTGCAAATAAGTGTTTTTGAGGGCTACACCAGGGTACTGCAGGGGTTATCAAGTGTGTCAGGGTAGTGAACAACCCTTGAAGTGATTTACGAGTTGCCCTGAGCCACATAAGTGTGGGGAGAGCCATAATTTTATAAGTGATCTAGAAATAAATATTTGGAGGCGGGATCAGTGGGCCTAGTGTGCTCCAGGCGACGTTGCCACGTGTGTCACCCTAGATAATAAAGTGAAATTAATATGTGACAAGCGAAAGAAATTCAGTGAATAGGTTATATTATATATCGACAAGAAACGAAAGTGGATATACGCCAGAACATCACATCGAGTTGGACAATCTACAGGATACTACACGCTGGACAGCTGCATCGCATCGCAAGTATTCACCTATGCGTGGTTTTCGGGGTGTCGGGAGTAAGTTCCAATTACCTAACCGCTAAGCTGATTGTGAACGGTCAACTCTCATAGTAAGATAAGGAATAGGATATCAAGTACTCAGTAACAAATAGCAATTGGTAATTTCTAGTAGAAAAGGGCGAGCAGACAGGTGAATCATAGAATACATTAACTGGTAGATCAGGTGTGTCAGGTCAGGCCAGGTAGAGGAGCACTGTAGACTACGTGTTACTCGCAGACCTCACATACCACTCATACACATAACACAATTTCACCACTACTTTTCACACAATAAATCCACACACATATAGTTCCACACACACACACACACACACACACATTAACTGGTAGGTCAGGTGTGTCAGGGCAGGCCAGGTAGAGAAGCACTGCAGACAACGTGTCACTCGCAAACTCCACATACACACTCATACACCATAACACAATTTCACCACTACTATTCACACATACATACACACACAAACATACACACACACACACATACATACACACACAAAACTAACACACACACAAAAAAAAAACTAACACACACACACACACAAAACTAACACACACACACACAAAACTAACGTGCACACACACACAAAACTAACACACACACACATACACATACACACACAAAACTAACACACACACACAGGCCCACACACACTATTTCCCCCTGCTCCCTCCACCCACCTCTCCCCCAATCCCTTCCCTGAACCCCCTCTCTCACCCACCTCCTCCCCCTCTCCCTCTCCCATTCTCTCTCCACCTCTGCTTCTCCCTCCTTCACTCTCTCCGCATAATCCCCCCTCTTTCCCCCTCCCACCTCTCTTCCATTTCCCACTGTCTTCAGTTTCTCCTCTCCCTCCCTCCACCCCCACACAAACACTCAGGCAATCACACCACAAAACAACCACACAGAAATACATAGTTTTTCACTCTGTGGCATCTTAAAAATAAAAATAAAAAATGGGGTCCCAGAGAGCAGGACGGAAAACCAGGGGACTGGAGGATGAGTCTGCAAAGGAAGATTGGGCAGCAGAGCTCATGAAAAGGAACATGAGTGGGGAAGGAAGCTAGAGGAGCTTAGCATGAAAATGGAGGAGAGGATAGCTGCAGAAAGCAAGATAATGGAGGAGAGGATAGCTGCAGAAAGCAAGATAATGGAGGAGAGGATAGCTGCAGAAAGCAGGAAGTGGGAGAAGCAAGTCACAACAGCAGAGGCTAAGATACAGAGATTAGAAGAAGAACTGAAAAATTTGAAACAGCCTAATGAACTAAAAAGCAATGTGGACATGGTATCAGAAACTGCTACCTCAGTCACAAAGAAGAGGACTGTAGAGAACGGAGTGAAACTGTATGCAGAGGCTATATCAGACCATCGTGGAGCCCGAGAGAAAGAGGGATCACATCAGGAACAATCGAGGGGAGTGTAGTAAAAGGGAGAGCTAAGCTATACGTAGAAGCCCTAACAGACCACAGCAGTGCACAGGGAAAGTTAAGAAGGAAAGCGACAGGCCACTGGGCCAAGGGATAACAGACAGTGAAGAGATTGAAGAAAGGAAAGCTGCAATGGAGGCAACTAAATCGAATCAGGGTTACATAGGGATAGGCAGTGGGAGAATGTAAGAGAGAGATCAGTCTTTGTTTACGGGCTCCAGGAAGCTGAAGGGAAACTTATGAAGCAAGAAGACAAGGGAGAAAATGCGATTGAAAACATCATGAAAGCAATAGGAGAAGATGACATGACCCAGTGTTTGTTGGAGGCTAACCACCACCAGTGTTTGTTGGAGGCAACCACCACCACCAGTGTTTGTTGGAGGCTACCACCACCAGTGTTTTTTGGGGAGGCTAACCACCCCCAGTGTTTTTTGGGAAGGCTAACCACCACCAGTGTTTTTTTGAGGCTAACCACCACCAGTGTTTGTTGGAGGCTAACCACCACCAGTGTTTGTTGGAGGCTAACCACCACCGTGTTTGTTGAGGCAACCACCACCAGTGTTTGTTGGTGGCTAACCACCAGTGTTTGTTGGAGGCTAACCACCACCAGTGTTTGTTGGAGGCTAACCACCACCAGTGTTTTTTGGGAGGCTAACCACCACCAGTGTTTGTTGGAGGCTAACCACCACCAGTGTTTGTTGGGGCTAACCACCACCAGTTTTGTTGGAGGCTAACCACCAGTGTTTGTTGGAGGCTAACCACCCCCAGTGTTTTTTGGGAGGCTAACCACCACCAGTTTGTTGGGGGCTAACCACCAACAGTGTTTCCCAGCGTGCACTACTCACCAGCCCCCAGGAGCTTCAGGTCAAACTCATTTATACTCTCCCAGACACCGTTTCGCTGTGTAGCAATGTCCTCTGCCCTTAATGTAGATATATGATTCAAATAACCGACAATTTTGATAAATTACACATAATAATGCAACACTTGGGATTTCATTGTGGAAACGTTCTTGCCAGGGGGTATCAGCCCAATACAAAGAAGAATGGTGAAGATCAGAAGGAGTTTAAAGTAATCAGCCCCTCGGCCTGGAGTCGACGTAATCAGTGATGGACTGATTTATCGACTTAGGCTAAGGCACTGATTACCTCAAACTCCATCTGATTTCCACCATTCTCCTTTGTATTGGACTGATGACGCCACTGTGGCTAAACGTTTCACAAAGACACTCAAGTGCTGCACATCTTCACTGTATCCTACAACCCCCAGGATGTG
Source organism: Cherax destructor (assembly GCA_009830355.1). Taxonomy (NCBI): domain Eukaryota; kingdom Metazoa; phylum Arthropoda; class Malacostraca; order Decapoda; family Parastacidae; genus Cherax; species Cherax destructor. The sequence continues at coordinate 34,388 of WNWK01015726.1, forward strand.
TACAAACGCTGTGGTCGTGCACACCGGGTACAGGTGCCCGCTGCACCTGTAAATATCCACCGAGAAGTTCAACTACTTGGAAAGGGAATTAGAATTCCAGGCGGTCTCGTGATTACTCAATCTTAATGTGAAGGAACAACTAGCCTTATTCCCATCTTATAAAGTGCGTCAGAGTGCCAACACCTTACACAAACAACTTGCTACACCAGAAGCTCGGAAAGACGCACATGGTAATGACATAGGAAGTACTCTTGAGAAACACACAACACGGACCGTTTAACACGAAGGCAAAACGAGGTAAGGGAATAATTGGAAAGTGAATACCTGAAAAGCTCTAAGAGACGTCTACCACTATTATTATATCATTCACGGAGAAGCGCTAGGTGAATGGAAGGTAATCAGATTCGATCCAGAACAGGGAAAGAACTAATTCTTTGAATCAGGAGCCTTTCCCCGGCACCATGAGACTTCCCTTAAAGGGACGGTTTGTAAACACTTGTATAGCGTGAGACAGAAGGTAGTTTACTGACCAGACTATGAGCGAGCCGGAACAACTATGCTTAAAAGATACGACAGATGGGCATCACGTGCGTCAAAATACGACAGATGGGCATCACGTGCGTCAAAATACGACAGATGGGCATCACGTGCGTCAAAATACGACAGATGGGAATCACGTGCGTCAAAATGCGATAGATGGGAATCACGTGCGTCAAAATGCGATGATGGGCATCACGTGCGTTAAAATACGATAGATGGGCATCACGTGGTATAAATACGATGAGAGGCATCACGTGCGTCAAAATAAGGTCAGAGGGCATCATGTGCTTCAAAATACAATAGATGGGCATCAGGTACTTAAAATACGATAGATGGGCATCAGGTACTTAAAATACGATAGATGGGCATCAGGTACTTCAAAACACGATAGATGGGCATCACGTGCGTCAAAATACGACAGATGGGCATCACGTGCTTCAATGATACGACAGATGGGCATCACGTGCTTCAATGATACGACAGATGGGCATCACGTGCTTCAATGATACGACAGATGGGCATCACGTGCTTCAATGATACGACAGATGGGCATCACGTGCTTCAATGATACGACAGATGGGCATCACGTGCTTCAATGATACGACAGATGGGCATCACGTGCTTCAATGATACGACGGAGTGGGCATCACGTGCTTCAATGATACGACAGATGGGCATCACGTGCTTCAATGATACGACAGATGGGCATCATGCTAATGATACGACAGATGGGCATCACGTGCTTCAATGATACCACAGATGGGCATCACGTGCTTCAAGTAAAACAAGATAGTGATCACGATGACTAATTCAGTGTTAAGAGGCTGACAAGAGCTGAAACACAACATCCACAGTCTCGACATATAGATAGTATAGTCAGTCATATCCATGTATCCGCACCTGGCTGTATGACACACTGCTCTATGTACACACCACAACTGGCGCCGTTGCTACCCATGTGCACCACTTGCTTTCACATAAACATGTCCCACCTACACACAGACTAATGTGCTTACCCCGCACACACTGACCACTAAGTACGTACATGCACGCATGGACATTCATCTGGGGAATGGGAGGGAGGGCGCGCGCTCACACTTGCCCAAGCAAGCTCTTGTGGGAGGTCTACCTGGTGTTGATTCCAGGTGTGATCTCCCCCTGATCAGTCAGGTTGTTGGTGCTACAGCACGCCGACTTAACACACAGTCTACCTTCACATAATGCTAAATCAAATTACACAGTACAATAACATTGACCACACCAAAACCAATCCACCCAACTGCACCACAAGCAACCCACATTAAACCTTAAGCACAACCAACCATAGTAAATGAAGTTGGTACAACCAGTTAGATGCAACGGAAGGACGGCAAACTACCATAGCACTGCTGCTGCCAGGCAACACTGCTGCTGCCAGGCAACACTGCTGCTGCCAGGCAACCACCAGTTACCCTGCCTTTATAAGTGTCCCTCCGTCTCGGGCGTCTTTTTCCCCTTACGAAGAAAAGAACACCAGCAACACGTCGATAGTCTATAAGCTGGGTCAGGAGCTATGAATCAACACCTGCAAACACAACTAGGCAAGCACAAATAATGAATTATGAAGAAAAAGTAAGCGAATTAGGCATTTTGACTAAAACAAAGAGGGGATATGCTAATGGCAAGAATACTCCAGCTGGGGAAGGAAACAGGACCTGGCGGGCATGTTAGGAAGGTGCACACCCAACACAGGCATGTTAGGAAGGTGCACACCCAACACAGGCATGTTAGGAAGGTGCACACCCAACACAGGCATGTTAGGAAGGTGCACACCCAACACAGGCATGTTAGGAAGGTGCACACCCAACACAGGCATGTTAGGAAGGTGCACACCCAGCACAGCCACAGGGATATCCCAATACATTTCAACAAAGTGCAAGCAGTAATAACGTGGAATGAACTGAATAATAAATAACAGTGTAAGCAGACACTATACTACAGGGGTTCAAATATAGTGAGTCATATTTCACTTCAGTTCGTCGAAAGAGGTGGGACCAAGGGTTAGAGCTCAACCCTAAATATAAACTCATTTTTTACAAATTAAGCAAGAAACTATATGTAAACGCTTCTCAAAGAATTCAGTATTCCATAATGAATAAAACTGAAGGAATCAAAATTTTTACCAACATAGCAAACTATGGAGAGACTAGCGAGGACATTTACAATAATTTTTTTACAAAATTATAAAAAAGAAGAAATAATATAAGCAATGTACGTACATAAAATACGACTACCATGTGAGAAACAATGAGATGTTGTAGAGACTTGCAAGATGCAGAACACACGAGGGGGGGAACAACGAACACACTCAACAGGGAATGAGAACACGACAAGCATGAAGTGATGGGTTTATTGCCATGGTCACACACTGTGTGGGGGAGGGAGGGGCCTACAAGGAGCCCAGATATAGTTAAGCACGTGAAGAAACCTGAACACATCCAAAGGTTTATAACCAGGCTAGTACCTGAACCAAGAGGAAGGCAATGTGATGTCTGGGAGAAGTAACTCAACATGACTACTGTAGAGGTTAGGACAAGGGGAGGACATAATTACTTTGTACAAAATCTTAAGAAGAATTGATAGGGACAGAACATTTTAATTAAAGAGGACCAGGATCAAGGGGACACAGGTGGAAGATGAAAACGCACATTAGAGACAGATGCAAGGATGTATTTCTTCAGTCTCAGGGTGTTAAAGAGTGGAATAACTTGGATGACGTGGTAGTGGATACAATTTCAATACACAGCTTCAAGAATAAGTATGACAAGGCCCCAAGGCCCAAAAAGCAAAAATTCAGTGATGCCAATCAAAGGATAAGAGGCGGGGCCAGGAGCTAAATATCGACCCCTGCAAGTAATACTGGAAGAGTACACGCAGGCAGGCAGGCACGCACGTATACATACGACCAGGAGGTAATAAAGCCGATCAGGGTCAGTTATGAAGTGAAGTCAGGATCTGAGCCTCGACCCCATAACCAATAATTGGTGCGCACACCCTTTACATTATAAACAAAATTTCTGCAGAAAACCACAAGTGTAACAGAACGAGGCACTGATGCTCTACTGCAGCGTACCAGCAGCAGTACTGCTGTACTGCAGCGTACTGCTGTACTGCAGCGTACTGCTGTACTGCAGCGTACTGCTGTACTGCAGCGTACTGCTGTACTAGCAGCGCTAGACCTCTAGACCATACATTAATATTGAGGTTCTGAGGTGGTCAGGGACTGACCACCTCAAAACTACATCTTCAAGGGTGATGGACTGATTACATCGTCTTCACTTCTCTACTGCTCCTGCAAACTCCTCTCTATGCGACCTAAGAAGCCTACTGTGTAGACGAAACGTTTCGGAGTAAAGATGCCTAACTGTTGCACCTGCGTCTTACTTATTAACATGTCGTATTTATACCATTTTCAGATTCATTTATATATTTGTTGTGTGTATTAACTGTGTTTAATTAAGAGGCGTCATCAAAACCAGACCAGGACACTGATCAAAGATTAATTCACAAATTTCTTTATCAAAATGAGGTATTCAGATTTGATCCAAGAAAACAAAAGCTCAAATTTCTTGAATCAAGAGCCCTTCACTAGCATCACGGCAATTCCCCCTCCTCCTGCACCCTATATGAGAGAATATTCTAAATAAACAAGTAATAAAATGCACTCAGTGTTGTGAAATATGAGCGAGTCATAATAGGGACAGAGGGTGCCCTCGTTACGTGAGACACCAGACATGACAACTACCACTGTACAAAGTTCAGGAAATGAATGAAAAACCAGACAAGGAGGACATCCTGCCAGCAGTCTCGGGAATATGAAGCCACATTTTCAAACTGATGAAAAAAAAAGTACTGTAGAAAGATTACTTTCTTTACATGTATACTGATAACTTAAATTTATACGCTCTATTATGCTGTAAACAGGACGCTGCACACTTAGGTTCTATCTAGTCCTGTGACAAATTAGTAATTATACTACATTTCATAAACCCATTATTTATCACATTCCCTACCCCACACTCCATTGAGTATGTAATAAAATTGACAAATCCATTTAGTTTATCCGGTGTTATGATCCTACAAGCACATGACTACACAAACCTTGATCCCTGCCCCTTCCCTGAACATCTTTATCTCGCTAGAAGTTATCACTAGGCTATTCAACACTTGACACACACCCAACTACCCACACTCACTTGCTCTCAGCACTAAACACAATATTAACTAAATACTATCAACACCCGCCAAGCCTCTACAAACACTACTCCACAACTTACTACCCACCCAGTAAACACACTCCATCCACAGCTGCCTCAAGCATCACGGGGAACTTTCACGAGTGCGTGTGGGAGGCAGGAGACAAGTGAGACTGTCTGGTAGCGTAAACACAAGACTTGTGTCAAGAGGTTAAACCAATCTGGCTGACGCTAGTATGACAAGTGAAACTCGCATATACTGTATTCATAAAATCACTTCAATTCTCTCACCCCTCCCACTATCCTTCACCCACTATCCTCTCACCCAAAGTCTCTGAAACAATGATAAAAAAAGTGAATTTATCAAAGACTGCAGAAATCCAATCTCCTCTACACTTACATCGAGAAAATGGAGTGCAGTAGAATTAAAATTGAGTTTAAAGTGTACAACCAATTATAACTAAGTACCATAATAGCATTGCACACCAAGATCAAAGCCCGGCCACAGCACAAACAAGAGCAATCACCTTCACACTACGCGTTAGGTCTGCATTAACCGAGTATAGCACTTCTGTGGCCACACATGCATACACCAGCCAAGGTATGAATCATTTAGTGGTGGCGGCCGCTCAGCATCATCCCCTTCACCTTTACTCAACAAGGCCAGTCTTCTACATGTGATGAATTAAATTTTAATAAACAGCAGCCTGAGTAGACGAGAGGGGCGCCATTACGGCGAATTCCTGCAAATCCTTGTAAATCAAATACTAGTTATGTACAAGAGGACGGTCGTCTCACACACCTTCCCAACAACGTACATTGATGGCGATCTTAATAAACGGTTTAGGAAACACACAAGTTGATAAACGAGACACTTAAGCAACAATTAGATATCTTTATTCTGGAAACGTTTCGCCACTCCTAGTGACTTCTTCAGTCCAACGCAGAGAAATGTGGAAGATGAGCAGGAGTTTGAGGTAATCATTCGCTTAGCCCGGAAGGACTCCAGGCTGGGACAGATTACCTCAAACTCATCTTTCACCTTTCTCTACGTTGGACTGAAGAAGCCACTGGGTGGCGAAATGATTCCAGAATAAAGATACCTAAATGTGTCATTTGCCACAGTCATAGCGACTACCACCAGTTTATCCCTTCAGCTTTGATCAATAACACTGGTCAACAACCAAAATGCTTCCGAGACCAGAATATCAATTTCCAACTAATTTTAGGTCACTGATAATGAATATCATGGCTAAAATTGTTTGTTAGCTCTACTTTTCAATATAGATCTACGTGTCACAACAGGTTCCAACAGGCTTGCGGCAGTGTTTCTTACCACAGTTTCAATGACCATTATTGTTCCAGCAGTCATAGGTGGTGGTTATGCTGTCCAAGTTTATATTTCGAGGTGAATGGTAGTTGATTTTCTTAGCCAAACACTTTTTAAACTTATAAATATTCACTGAGCAAGCTATTGATATGCATGTGAGGCCAGAGTCATGAGGTGGCAAGTCTCTGGAGAGACTGACCACCTAGTCAATCACTGGAGTCTGGGATGAACAATGTTCAACATCCACCTCTCATTGAACCAAACAAAATTTTGCTACCACCACTACACATAAAACTGGGGCTCATGAAAAACTTTGTAAAAACTATGGACAAATCCGATCAGGGCTTCAAGTATATACCATCAAAATTCCCCTCTGAACGACACTAAGATAAGAGAACGAGTCTTTAATGGTCCTCAGATTCAAGAGCTTCTTAAAGATGGTGACTGAATCAAACCTTCATGGGGAGGAGAATCCGATTAAAATAAAACCGAGGAGAACCTAAATAATACAATTGTACATAATTTACTTCGTCAGAAAGAACCTGGAGAGGCTTGCTCTTCTTCCATTATATTTTATTTTACAAACTTTAGTCCATTACTCAACAACAACAACAAAATTATGAACATATATGAATACCAACAAGAAATTGTGAGATTTAGTATCCGAATGTTACATTTGGTTAACTATTTACAGTTGGTAAAGTAGGAGACACGAGGCAGAGGCCAAACCAGCGAGGCTATGAGTGGTGTGGAAACAAAGTGTGGGTAAATTACCGGCCATCATGGTTGTTTACCATCATACACTCTCCCTCCAACTTCAGTGTGTTTGGTCTACCTTGTTCTGAGAAGCAACTTGGATACACCATGTCGTAGTAGCAAATTATGTGCAACTACCTTATTGTTGGGTTGTGCGTTTAATTATTAGTGGTCACCGTTGTTACCTGTACTGATATGAAATTAAACATCCTTTAAAATTAACAGAGTGAGTGAGTGAGTGGTGTGTGTGTGTGTGGGGGGGGGGGGCCCCGATTAGGTAAAACTGCTCAATTAGCAAGAACTCATTTAAAATTAAGTCCTTTTTAAATTTTCTCTTATACGTTTAAAGATATATTTTTTTAATTTATGTTAATGTAAAAATTTATAATTTTGTACCAAAAGGAACTTAGAAAACTTACCTAACCTTATTATAACAAGCGCAATTTAATTTAGCCTAACCTAACTAAATATATTTTAGAAACTTTTACAATAATTTAATAATAAACAAACACAATGAAATATATTTTTTTCGTTAGGTTCAGAATGATTTTTGCGAAATTATTGCATACTCAAATTTTCGCTCGTCTTATATGGCAAGATGAGCCAAAATCGCAAGTTCTGCCTATTCGGCACGACATATATATATATATATATATATATATATATATATATATATATATATATATATATATATATATATATATGAATGAATGAATGAATGAATGATGGGGTCCACCTCTGGAACAAATTGTGGGACCCATAGCCTCGGAGAAGTGGATAAAAAGGCTTCAAGGAAGAATTTTTTTTTATTTATATATATATATATATATATATATATATATATATATATATATATATATATATATATATATATATACCTTGATATACTTTGAAGAGTTTCGAGAGTATCTACACTCTGAGCCCGGCCATGGGCCAGGCTCGTCTGGTGCTTGCCTGGTCAACCAGGCTGTTGCTGCTGGAGGCCCGCTGCCCCACATATCCATCACAGCCTGGTTGATCTGGCACCTGGTGAAGATATTTGTCCAGTTTCCTCTTGAAGGCTTCTACACTGGTTCCAGCCGTGTTTCGGATATCTTCTGGTAAGATGTTGAATAGTCTGGGACCCCGGATGTTAATACAGTGCTCCAGTATTGTCCCCACCGCACCCCTGCTCCTCACTGGGTTTATTTTACACTTTCTCCCATATCTCTCACTCCAGTATGTTGTTATGGCAGTGTGCAGATTTGGGACCAGGCCCTCCAGTACTTTCTAAGTATATATTATCATGTATCTCTCTCCTCCGCTCCAATGAGTACATGTTCAAGACTTGAAGGCGTTCCCAATAATTTTGATGTTTCAATGGCTCAATGTGAGCCGTAAACGATCTCTGGATTTGTTCCAGCTCTGCTATTTCTCCTGCCCTGAACGGGGCCGTCAGCACTGAGCAGTATTCTAAGTGGGGAGCACTAGCGATTTGAATAGTGTCACCATCGGCATTATTTCCCTTGTTTTGAAAGTTCTCAATACCCACCCCGTCATCTTCCTGGCTGTTGTGATCTTTGTCTTGTTATGGTCTTTAAACGACAGATCAGCAGACATAATTATTCCCAAGTCCTTTACGTGTTCCTTTCGTTCTATGTGGTGACCCTCTTGCGTTTTGTATATATGTTCCTTTTGAGTTCTTCATTTTTCCATACCTAAGCAGCTGAAACTTATCACCATTGAACGTCATGTTGTTCTCCACTGCCCATTGGAAGACCCTGCTTATGTCCTCCTGTAATTTTTCAGTGTCCTCTACCGTAGTGACTTTCATGCTTATTTTAGTGTCATCTGCAAATGATGATACAAAAGTGTGCTGGGTGTTTTTATCTATGTCTGCTATGAGGATGAGAAACAGCAGAGGCGCCAGGACAGTGCCTTGGGGCACTGAGCTTTTGACCTCGCTGATGCTGGATCTTACCCTGTTCACTACTACTTTTTGTGTTGTGTGTGTTAGAACTCAAAATCCATCTGCCTACCTTCCCCGTAATGCCTATGGCCCTCATTTTGTGCGCTATCACTCCATGATCGCATTTGTCAAACGCCTTTGCGAAATCTGTGTAAATCACATCTGCGTTTTGGTCGTCCTCCAATGCCTCCGTAATTCTGTCATAATGGTTCAGCAGCTGTGACAGGCATGATCGACCCGCTCTAAAGCCATGCTGGTTCGGGTTATATTATTTGTGCTGGTCCATGAACTTTGTAATCTGCCGTCTCATCACTCTTTCAAAGATTTTTATGATGTGAGAAGTGAGGGCTACTGGTCTGTAATTTTTAGCTAGTGCTCTACTACCTCCCTTATGCAAAGGAGCTATGTCTGCACTCTTTAAGGCCTCTGGAATTTCACCTAGATCTAAGCTCTTTCTCCACAGAATACTAAGGGCTCTTGCTAATGGTACTTTGCACTGCTTTATAAATAAAGCATTCTATGAATCTGGTCCAGGTGCTGAGTGAGTGGGCATGTTGGCCATTTCTTTTTCGAAGAAATGGCCAACATGCCCACTCACTCACTATATATATAATCAATGCACCACGCAGAAACAAGCGGGTATATACAGAGAAAGATCGCAGTCATGGCTTGTGAACCAGGCTGCCCAGCTTATGTAGTATTCGTGGCTGAGTGGATAAGAGCGCTGCCTGGGAATCATGACCGTCCCTAGTACCAGTATGGAGTCCTGCTGACTGCGGTCTTTCTCTGTATATACCCGCTTGTTTCTGCGTGGTGCATTGATATAAAAAATCGCTTGAGAGGTCAGAACATACAGGAGATTGAAATAGCTTGAATCCATGCTCGAGGCTCACTGACGTGCCCGGGCTGGGAAAGAAACATGGCTTGTGAACCAGGCTGCCAGCTTATGTGACATTTGTGTGGCCGAGTGGTTAAGAGCGCTACCTGGGAATCTTGTCCGCCACAGTAGCAGTATCGAGTCCTGCTTACTGCGATCTTTTTATTTATATATATATATATATATATTTATATATATATATATATATATATATATATATATATATATATATATATATATATATATATATATATATATATATATATATATATATATATATATATATATATATATATATTTCAACAAGTCGGCCGTCTCCCACCGAGGCAAAGTGACCCAAAAAGAAAGAAAATCCCCAAAAAGAAAATACTTTCATCATCATTCAACACTTTCACCTCACTCATACATAATAACTGTCTTTGCAGAGGCGCTCAGATACGACAGCTGAGAATAAGTCTCTCAACTGTCACTATCCTAGACCCCTCCTTTAAAGTGCAGGCATTGTACTTCCTATTTCCAGGACTCAAGTCCAACTAAATCAATTAACTGGTTTTCCTGAATCCCTTCACAAAATATTACCCTGCTCACACTCCAACAGCTCGTCAGGTCCCAAAAACCATTCGTCTCCATTCACTCCTATCTAACACGTTCACACATGCTTGCTGGAAGTCCAAGCCCCTCGCCCACAAAACCTCCTTTACCCCCTCCCTCCAACCTTTTCAAGGACGACCCCTACCCCGCCTTCCTTCCCCTACAGATTTATACGCTATCCAAGTCATTCTACTTTGATCCATTCTCTCTAAATGACCAAACCACCTCAACAACCCCTCTTCAGCCCTCTGACAAATACTTTTAGTAACTCCACACCTTCTCCTAATTTCCACACTCCGAATTTTCTGCATATTTACACCACACATTGCCCTTAGACAGGACATCTCCACTGCCTCCAGCCTCCTCCTCGCTGCAGCATTTGCAACCCATGCTTCACACCCATATAAGTGTTGGTACTACTATACTTTCGTACATTCCCTTCTTTGCCTCCATGGATAACGTTTTTTGTCTCCACAGATACCTCAACGCACCACTCACCTTTTTTCCTTCATCAATTCTATGGTTAACCTCATCTTTCATAAACCCATCCGCTGACACATCAACTCTCAAATATCTGAAAACATTCACTTCTTCCATAATCCCTCTCTCCAATGTGATATCCAATTTTTCTTTATGTAAATCGTTTGATACCCTCATCACCTTACTCTTATCTATGTTCACTTTCAACCTATTAGCGCATCCAGTAGAACTGACTTAAGGATTGTGTGGTTAAGTGGTCTAGAGCGTCGTGTGTTTTCGCTCACCATAAGGCGGGCCAAAGCAGCATGGGTACTGTCAGCCCACAAATCACACTATTTTGTCCCACTAGTGAACATTTTCCCTAAAATAAGCACATCAAGCTACCCCTGTCATCACCACCGCTGTTTCAGGGGGTCACCTCTGTGCGTTCCGGTCTGATTCCGGCCAGTGTGTGTATGGTGGGTACAACAGCCTGGCTGATCACGTACTTTCCAGAGGAAACTCTCTATAGACGTACCAACAAAAGGAACAATTTTCTGCGTACTGGATACTGCATGGGAACATGCCAATTAAGGGGAACTTCTCATCGTAGCCAGAAAATATTTTTGTAAACATCGAGCGAACACGAGCCTGGGAAACCTATCGTTGCAAGGACGATAATTTTGTAAGCATCCAGCAAACAAGAGTCTGCCCAATTATCCGGACATGTGAAGCCTCTGAACATTGTAAATTAGGTAATCGTCCGAAAGATCAGAGTTAATCTATTATACGAACACTCAGTTCGCATTGACGCCCTCTAATAAACCATCACAAAAAATCATGTGGATATTTTTTGAAAGCAAGCACGCGAGGCTTGTCCCTATTAAACGGACGATCGAGCAACACAGATGCAATTGCACGAATTTTCTAATTATTCCAGCTCATCAATTTTCCGATTAAGCTACTTCCCTTTAAGCATTAGTACGTTCCAATTAAAAGCCCTCCCTAAACAGACGCTTGAATTAAATCTCAATTAGGTATCCAATTAATCGGACGCTTCGCTTAAATGGCTGTTCCAAGTAAAATATACGACCAAATTAGTCTGTGCTTATTACGAGGAAAATCTCAATTACACCTTCCATCATAAATTGAGACAACGCTACAGCCTAACAAGCTTAGCTATACATTAGTTAAATACAAAAAAATTAATTATCACATTGTATGAACTTACTTACTTCCTCCTCCCTCCCTCCTTCTCCCTCCTTCCTTCCTTCCTTCCTCCTCCTTCCCTCCCTCCTTCCTCCTCCTTCCCTCCCTCCTTCCCTCCTCCTTCCCTTCCCTCCTCCCTTCCCTTCCTCCTCCCTTCCCTCCCCCTCCCTCCTCTCTATCTATCTATCTCCTTCCCTTTCACTCAAAATAAACGAGAACACTACACAAAAAGATAAAGGAAAGACGCACTAAGATGAACAAGTAGCTTGCCCTCAGCGAGGCAAGTAATCTGAACACCTCTCACGGTGGTGCAAGAGCTTAACAGTAATTAATGAAGGTTCATCAATACGGGGAAAGTGAGCGCCCTTGTGGAACACCAGTGAAGGAGCCACAAGCCAAGCAACACTGCTAATCCTCGCTCCACACCTCCCTCTAATTACCTCCCACCAAGAACGTTTTTCATGCCACGCTTTTCCTGGAGGAAATTTTTTTTCTGAAGATTTTAGTGCAAGAAGGGAAGGTAATGTACCTCCTAAATATATTAAAATGTTCACATTAACTACTGCAGAGGTAAGAAAGTAACACAATAACTCGAGAGGGAGAAATGCAGAGACAAGG
>WNWK01015727.1:0-37500 GCA_009830355.1 Cherax destructor
TTTTACACTCACTTGGCACAGTGACTGAAATATATTTATTTTTTATATTTACGGAAAAGCGCTAAACCCTTAGAGGTCATATACCTTCGATATCTATCTTGTCCTCCTTCCATCACCATCTATGGCCCTTGCCTTAACCCACTGATGTACATCTGTTTTCTAGGCTAATACATAATCCTCCCATTCAACTTTCACACAGGTTTGCCTCTTCCATCAGGTGAGGATGAACCTAGACGATTGTTGCCACTATTGGAAGATGGAGTGTTTGATGAGCGGCCATCCTCTCAGACTTCCCAGGTGTCGGCCAGGACAGTCACATCCATGGCGTCTGTTGCATCCATACATGGTACAGGACTTACTGCCATGTCCAAACAGGTGGGTTTGTTTTGTGGCAAGACTGCCTCTTGTAGTACCTGTCTCCTGTGTCTTAGAATGAATACCATAACAGTCACTTAGATATCTTCAGTGTATCTAGCATGCCAGGGTATTAGGAAATAAGTGGTACAAGAGGCTAAATTATCTATTATGTTGGTGGTTGTAGCAGTAAGAGTGGCAAGAGTAAGAGCAGGTTCTTCCTTTCATCTTATAAGGCAAGTGAGCACCGAGGTCAGGCTTGAGAAAGGTTGAATGAGAAGTAAGAAATGAGGTCAGAGGGGTGAGACAGGGCAAATAATGATCATAAATGATGATGTGAGAAGGGAAATGGGCCAGGTTATGAGTAACATTTATATATGAATCATGGACAGTGAGTGATGGGTTCTGCAAGCATGTATGTACATCATTTTCTTTTGCTCATTGACATTAGTTAAATGAATTGTAGTTGCCTCCAGAATGCTTTGCTTAGCTCTATCCTCTTGCTACAACAATAGTGCTTCTTCCCATCTCATTACATAGGAGTGTAAACTGCAGTTAATGATGCATGCATTGTTGCATCATCCATCCTGCATGCATATTTGTGTGCCTGCATGAAAATCTGAAGGTTTCATCCTGTTTCACTGATGTAAATCTTGCTATACCCTCAGTATAGGGGATTATATTTTCTTTCCTTATAATCTAATCTTTCCGTTTTTTTTATTTCTGAAGTCATATTTAACAGCATATGCTATTTCCAATAGAATGTGATCACTTTCCAAATTTGTTTATATATGTACAGTAATTTATGTTGAAAATTTCTTCCTCCAGTCTGGTAAATATTATGTATAATATTGATATCTTGCTTTCTCTTACCAATATCACTTCATTTATATCCCCCAATGATGGGTCACCTTACCATGGTGGATTAAATAGTGGGCATTTTTTCCCCATGTGTCTAAATTTGCTCATGGTCCTGACAGATGACATGGAACACTTAACGGACATGGATTACGGAATGTGAAAAATGGTTTTTGTAGTTTCACTGACATTGTGATGATTTATGCAATGCGAGTGAATTGGTCACAGTGGTAGCAAGTTGGTATTGATAGTGTAAATTTGATGTTCGTAACATGATACTGTATGTTAAAATACTGACTAACCAAATGATTCTAGTGCTATGTAATAAAAATAACAACAATAACTTCAATTATATACACTATGTGCATTATATAAAAAAGTTACTATTCTTCTTCTTTCAACAAACCGGCTGTATCCCACCGAGGCAGAGTGGCCCAAAAAGAAAAATGAAAGTTTCTCTTTTTAACTTTAGTAATGTATACAGGAGAAGGGGTTACTAGCCCCTTGCTCCTGACATTTTAGTTGCCTCTTACAACACACATGGCTTATGGAGAAAGTATTCTATTCCACTTCCCCATGGAGAAAAAAAAGTTATGTTTAGGAATTCTATTGACCAGCCTCATTAGTTACCCAGTTTATTTATGGTTAAAATCTCCAATTACAGTAACTTTGCTTTTGTCTGTCTGTCTCCTTCCCTCCCTATTTTTACCCTTCCGAACTTCCTGTTTTCGTGACAATGGAGAATTTTTTTTTTTTTTGTCATGTCAGGTGTCAGTTCTAGACCAGTGAATCAGCTTATTAAGGGATTATACTTATTTCTAGCATTTGTTTTACAAGCTAAGAGCTGTTATCCTACCTCAGTATATTTCAAAACCTGACCCTTGCAACATATTTAGGTATTCCCCAAAGTGTGATATCCATAGTTATTGTATGATAAGGTGGTTAATCACAAAACTGAGTTTGCAGAATTGATATACAGCATTCTGATGCAATGGTTATTCTATGCTTTATGTGTAATATACATAGGCATAACTCTTTGACATTATAAAAGGGACAAAACCACCTGCAGAGCTGGAATAATACAGGTAGCTGGGTGGGTGATATGTAAGCCTGTACATTATACTGTATGAAATCCTGTAGTAGGTTCATTTTACACTTGTATACATGTATGTACACTGTAATGCACATTAAAATAAGCAAAATTAAATGGTAATGTTTAATTTAGGTGGGAGACAGCCAACTTGTTGAAAAAAAAAAAAAAAGTTTAATTTAGTGGGAATTATGAAAATTAAAAGTAGAGACTATACAGTATTTTACCCAAAATACTGTATTTCAACTGTCTTTACTTTATAGGTGTCACAGAGAACACATCGCTCCTCCTCTACATCAACACTGCCTCGGAGACCTAAGTCACTCAATCTCTCCTTCCATACAGTGATTTTTGAGAAGGGCCATGGGAAGAAGGGGCTTGGATTCTCCATTGTTGGAGGAAGGGACTCTCCAAAGGGCAATATTGGCATTTTTGTTAAAACTATATTTCCAAGTGGACAAGCTGTTGAGGAGGGAACATTAAAAGAAGGTACAGTAATTTGTTTTGATTGTTTTTTTTACCTAGGGAAAAGTGCTAAACCTATAGGGGTTCATGTAGCATTTGGAGAATGAGATGCCATCAGGTTTGATTCATCGAAAAGAAAGATAAATCCCATTCTTTGGTTAAAGAGTCACTTTTATCAAGGAAGCTGAAGAACACTTTATCAGCATGTATCGGAAATTTTACCTACATAAAAGCAGAAGTTTAAAAACAATATTTAACCACCTAAACAACCCAGCAACAGCTAGGTTGTTCAGGTGGTTAATGGGGAGGACAGGTCAGGAAGATACTTGCATTCAAGTACTGCATGATACTGGAATAAAATAGAGATGATTACCATTCAGGTTTCAAAAAAAGATAATGTGTGGACTTTATATTTTCTGGAATGCTTATATGCTTTCATATTTAGACAGTACAGTACTGTAAATGTTAAAAAAAAATTATTTATTAAATATTAAACAGTTGTGTTTTTATTCTTAGGTGATGAGATTTTTGCTGTGAATGGTGAGAGCCTTGCTGGAGCAAGTCATGCTGAAGCGATTGCCATGTTCAAGGCTATCCGTTCGGGCAAAGTGGTGCTGCATGTAGGTCGTCGAACTTCTTCAAAGAAACGGTGAACCAATGTTAATTATTTCTTCAGTAATTTAATTACCCTGCATAACTAAATTACATTGCTGCGACTAAATGGAATTCTGTGGTGTCATTGTGAAAAACCTTTGGCATATATAGTTTTAGCTTTATTATGAAGCCTGGTCATGGACTGGGCCATGGGGGCATTGACCCTCGAAACACCCTCCAGGTATATCAGGTATACCTAGTAGTTTTGACCTAGTAAAATGTAGCACACAGGAGACTGCTAACTTTAGCTTGTTGAAGGGAAGTTTCTTTTTATCTGATTTGTGAAATGTGATACGTGGCTAAATACTTTTCAAGCGATAGAATAGACAAATAGAGGTAAATGCAAAATTTACTGCATTAAGTAATTTGTGATTATCTTAATAGCTTGGTATTAAATTTAATATACATGACGTTGCTGATCAAAACTCAAAACTCCTATCAGGTTTTATGCTCTTTATTCAAATGTTTTTGTCTAGAAATTTTACAACAGTACCTATCAGTGAAATGAGACACTTGTTTAAAGGGTCTTTCTTCCCTGTCATCTTTAAATTCTGTATTTGCAGAATGCTTTTTTTTTTTTGGGACAGCAGTTTATCTTCATGTTTATCTGTATGTTATGGTACTTTACAATTCAATAGGGACATCTTGTCAGGTCCTATTATATTTGTTTTTCTGCCAATATCCAATTCTGGTTTCTTAACTACTTTGGGTATTTCACTGAGCATTTCTAATTCAGTGATCTTTGTCTTTGTACCTAAATGTATTTAGATATCTGGCAGTGGACATGTTGGGAGACAGAGCTGAGAAAGACAAGGTGAATCATAAAATAGAATAGAAGGTGGATAGTGCATCGAGGAGGCAAGAAAAGTGGAATGCACCAAACTATAGTGGTATCAACACTGTTATATGGGTGTGAAGCATGAGTTTTAAATGTTGCAGTAAGGAGGCTGCAGGCAATAGAGATGTCATGTATGAAGGCAGTGTGTGCTGTAAATATTATTCAGATAATTTGGAGCAGGGTGATTAGGTGTGGGGATACTAAAAGTATAATTCAGAGGGATGAGGAGTTGAGGTGGTTTTGTTCATTTAGAGAAGATGATGCAGGATAGGATGACTAAAAGTGTATATAAATCTAGGATGGCAGGGAGGAAGAGGTAGGAGTCATCCCAGGAAGGTTTGGAGTGAGGGGGGGTAAAGAAAGTTTTGAGTGCTAAAGGCTCAGACATCCAACAGACTTGTGTGAGCATGTTATATCAGAGTGGATTATTATTACAATCAAAAAAAGAAATGCTAAACCCACTAGGGTCATACAGTGCAGATCAGAGACAAGTGATTTTGATGATTTGAAGTGCTTTAGGAGTGTAAGCAAGGTAACATGAGGGGGAAAGTACAGTGCTTGCACTCTGAAGGAAGGGTGGGGATATTTGCAGTTTGGAGGAGTATCTGAACTGTAGCATCGGCATGCCTCTGGCAGAACAGTGAGAGTGAATGATGGTGAAAATGTTTATATTTTTGGGTCACCCTACCTCGGCAGGAGATGGCCGGTGTGTTAAAGAAAACACTTAACAACATTCACTCTTTCCAGAAGTGTGATGACATCACAGTTCAGATGACCCCTCTGACTGCAACATCCCTATCCTCCATCAGAGTGCAGGCACTGCCCTTTCAACCTCCAGCGGACTGGTTTCCCTGAATCCCTTCATAAAAGTTACCCTGCTCTTTGTGCTAACAAACAGTACGTCCATCTACACAAGCTTGGTGGATGCTCAAGCCCCGATAACTCAAAAGCTTCTTGTGACCCCTTTCTCGAGTCATTCCTTAGACAATTTGTGCCTTGTCTACCTTCCAGCCCAGATTTATACAGCCTCATCATCCTGTCTCTGTCCATCTTCTCTACATGCCCAAACCACCTCAACAACCCCTCCTCAGCTCTGAGTTATGTCTTTGGTCACCCCACATCACCTTTTAATTTCTACACTCTGCATTCTCTACATGATATTCACATCACACATTGCTCTCAAACTAATCTTTACTGCCTCTAGCCTCCTTTTTGGTGCAGCATTCAAAGCCTGTACCTTATCCTCACATAAAAGTGTATCACTATAATTTGGTACATTCCCCTTTGCCTCCATGGACAAGTTTTCTTTCCACAGATACTTCACACCACCCACCTTTTCCCCCTTTCCCCAATATACAGGTTAGACAAGTACATGAGTGGGTGTGACTTGGGATTTGCTTAGCATGGGCCAGTAGGTGTGTGGCAGTCCTCTTTATATTCCTATTTCATCTTTTCATAGACCCATCTGCTGACATGTCCACTCCCAAATATCCATATACATTAACTTCTTCCATACTCCCTCCAAACTGATATTCAATATATCATTGCCTACACTTTTTGTTACCCTTATCACCTTGCTCTTATGTACACTTTCTTTTGCATACCTTCCCAAATTCATCCACCAGGGTAATATTTAGTGAAGGGATTCAGGGAAACCGGTTATTATAGATTTAGCCGGACTTGAGTCCTGGAAATGGGAAGTACAATGCCTGCACTTTGAAGGAGGGGTCTGGGATAGTGACAATTTGGAGGGATTACTCTAAACAGTTGTATCTGAGCACCTCTGAAAAGACAGTGATTATGTATGAGTGAGGTGGTGAAAGTGTTGAATGATGATGAAAGTATTTTCTTTTTTGGGATTTTCTTTCTTTTTGGGTCACCCTGCCTCAGTGGGAGACGGCTGACTTGTTGGAAAAAAAAATCGAAACAAAAACAAACACCATCCCCCCAACATCCATCTGCCCCAGATTTATACACCCTCTTTGTCATCTTATTTCCCTCCATGCTCAAACCACTTCAAACCTATAATATACTCTGTATTTCCTCCATACATTGCTCTCATACATGACATCTTCATTGCCTCTTTGTATATTATGTATAAATGCAGAATATTTATATATGTTTTTTTTACTCTTTTTCAGAGCACACAAAACTAAATCATTTGACGATCTAGACAAATTTGAAGAATAATGATGTCAGTACACCTACAAGTTGATAAAGCGTATGAAGAGCCCAGTATGAAGGGTGGTAGTTTTATGTGCGGACATCCATGTTGTGGTAGCTTCTACTGTGGATGAGATTTTACAAATTATTGCATATAGTTATTTTTAAGGGGTTTACCCAGACCAGCATTAAACCAAAGACATTAAACAGGTAGACTAAATTCTGTGGATAATACTACATTGAACTGTATGTGAATGTATCCAGTCATGGTTGGTAGATGTGACATTTGTGCTTAAAAAACTATTCCAATATAGGTTATTTAGTATGACGAAGGTTTTGTTCTTGATCAAAATCTAAAAGTGACAGTAAGGATAACTGTAAAGTCATCAACAATTAAAAGATCATTTATTTAATACAAGTAGTACTACAAAGTATGTCTTCATAATTTGTACCATGTAGATATTTCTTTAACCTGTCTCCAAGGCTACAGTCATTTTTACATGTTATCTAGCCAACTAATATTTACAATTAATGTACATTTTATAATCGGCACTAATCTTGTCATCTATGTTTTATATGGAAAGACGTGCAAACTGCCAACATACAGGTAAAACGAGATGCTTAGGAATACAAGATATAAGAATGTTTTGGTCAAGTGTGAGCATTATAATTTCCGCTAAACTCGATCAATCATTGCATCAAAAGGTGCAGTATCTAAATGCTGATGAATGAGACATGCACAACACCTGGATATCTTTTGAGATTTTTTTTTTCATATACAGAAGGCTTTGTCAGTCTCAGACAGACAGACAGACTTTTATACTGGAGCCTGAGGAGAGTTACAGCAGATGAAGACATCACATGTGGATGGGGCCAGCTAGTAGGACATGCTCAAATCTGGGCCACAGATTTAGCAATAGAGTTGTAGATGTGGAGAGAGAGCGCAGATAATGTCGCAGGTGGATGGGACCCACTAGTGGAAGTTGGTTAGTCCCATAATGTGAATCAGAGGTTATCACTAGTTGTAGAAGATATCCTTTACAATCCTGGTGCTAACCTCTAGCCCACATTAAGGCACAACCTACTTCCACTAGTGAGTTCCACCCACCTGTGGATGTAATGTTTGTTTCGACTGTGTATCTCCACATATTGTGAAATTCCAATGCTTCATCTATGGCTCAGCTTATGGGCATGACCTACTTCCACTAGTTGACCCCCACCTGCATGTAACATCTTCAACTGCTGCACCTCTTCTCTGGTTCCAGTATGTCTCTCCATCCTCCTACCTCTGTGAGAAGTTGACCATGCTGGCTATACAAGTGTAAAGCTTTTCCAATAAAAATACCCAGGTGTTTCAGAACTTTTATTCATCATACTAGGTTGAGTGTTTTTTTATTATAATAAAATTCATCAAACTAGCTCACAACTGAGCAAAACTTTCAAGTATCATGTGGAAGAGCTAAATCCATAATAGTCTAAGACAACATAAGTACCCTTGTTTCATGTGTATGTTGAACTGTATATACTATGTATTATCATTTACAAATTATGTAGAAATGTGATATGAATTTTTTTTTAATCCCTACAACTGCAGAGTGTAAGGGTAATAAACAGCTTTAATAAAATAAGTTTCATTACTGTACCTATTATGCAAACAACACATTTAAAATTAAGAAGTAATTAAAGTACAGTAATGCCTAAATTATAAGCAAAAATAACTACTGTAGGATGCCAGCAAGTGTTAAAAAATAAGACTAG
The DNA here is from genome assembly GCA_009830355.1 of Cherax destructor. Taxonomy (NCBI): domain Eukaryota; kingdom Metazoa; phylum Arthropoda; class Malacostraca; order Decapoda; family Parastacidae; genus Cherax; species Cherax destructor. Next base: position 8,181 of record WNWK01015727.1, read on the forward strand.
TTGCAGTGGTCCTTTACTGAAATAACATTTTAAATAATGCAAAAGTCAGGTGCATTGAGGTATTAAGTGGGAGGTACTGCAAGTGGTGTACTGGTCCATTTTAAGTACAGTGGTACCCGAGTTACGATATTTTTTCGTTCGAGAATGCTGTTCAAGTGGCATTACCAAACGAATTTATCCCCATAAGGAATAATGTAAAATAGACTAGTCCTTTTACACCCCCAAAAATATACTTACAAAAGCATTTAAAAAAATAAACTTACATAAAAGGGCGATTTTGGGGACCATCGTAACTCGAGGTACCACTGTATTCTGTTTTAAAACAATTTTGTACTGGAAGGGATACTAATACTAAAAAAAAACATGTCACCATTTTGTTTGATTGTAATCTTTTTAGTAGACTTCCAAACAACCACGCAATAGTCTGGTCCTATTCCATGCCATTGAGAGTAACAGTTTTTGAGCTGTGCATGCATGCACCCATATTAATGTTATCCATTCCACAGGCATATTTGTGCTCCTGTAGATGAAGAGGCAAGCTTTTAGTCTTTTTCTGTGATGTAGATCAGCTCATATTATCTACATGGAATGCTGTAAATCTGCATATTTGCATCTGGTGTGTGGTTTTAATAGTAATCACTGACATTTCTGTTGGACTTCTATATCATAGGGGATACTGTGCTTGCTGTGGCCTTGTCATTAGTATCTCTTAATAGTGTCCTAGTTTTTAGCCTTTTGGTGCATCATGTTTGCTTTCTGCTGGTAATGGCAGATCACATGCTGAAGTCTGAGGCTGGGGAAGCAGCTCTCTATATAGATTTGTTCATCCTTCAGGAATTCATCACTGCAGACTGAGTGCCCATAGAAAAAAAAATCCTATTTTTACTTTTTAGTTCTCATTATGGTGGAAGAAAAGATGAATTGGGTCATTGTTGTTGATTGGTTTCTGGTATACCATTCACCTCAGGACATCATCTTGTCTGGTAAACCAAACATCGATATATCCATACAAAGTAAATTGTATGGAGGGTTATTTCTAGTTTACTTGTTCAAGGAAATGCTGGAAATTAAATTGAGTGGGTATGATGACCAACACATCATAAATTTATCTCAACCAAGTGATGAGTCAGAATGATGGAAGACAAGTTTCAATAGTATCATACTGCAACACATCACTAGGCTAAGATATGTTGATAATGTGCTGGTCATCTTACTAAGACAATTTAATTTCCAGAATTTCTTGAATAAGTAAACCAGAGAGAATCCTCCATACAATTTACTTTGGAGGAGATTAAAGACACCCTTCCCTTAGATGTCTGGTATACCAAACAAGATGATGTCCTGAGGTGAATGGTATACCAGAAACCAAGACGACCTAAATAATTTTTTTCTCCAACCATCTAAGAGTGCTAATTGAGTGAACAAAACTCTATGGAGAATTTCTTCTCCAACCTCAGATTTCCTCAGTAAGTTATCTGCCATTGCAAGCAGAAAGCAGACATGATATACCAAAATGCCAGAAACCAGGGCACCATCATTAAAAGATAATATCAATACAGTATCCATGTTACAAAAGTCCAACATAATGTCACAGTGATCACTACTAAGACCATACAAGACTTTACATGGATCTCCATGCTACACACCAGATGCAAGGATGCAGAGGTTTACACATTCCATATAGAAAACGTGACCTAGTCTACATCAGGAAAATGACTAGAAGCTTGCCTCTATGCTTATAGGAACACAAAAACACTTGCAGAATGGATAGAATTAGGAATGTGTGCAGGTGCATGCATAGCACCGCAACTGTCACTCATTTAATGGCATGGTATAGGACCAGACTAGTTTCAGGAAAAAACAAGTCAAGAATAGATGCTTGGAATTATCTGCAATAAAATTTACAAACACCATCAATTAGTTGCATGTTCACTTTAACAACCCTTATATAGTGGAATCCCGGTGTTCGTTATGCTCCAAACTCGAACAATTATGTAAGTGTCTCACGAAATCGTAATGCCATGATTGTAAAACAAACCATACCACGGGTGGGGTTCGAACCCGTGGTCACAGTCTCAAAACTCCAGACCGTCGCTTACGCGACGGTCTGGAGTGCTATTTTTGGGGTCTAAAAGGACTAGTCTAATTTACATTACTCCTTATGGGAATAAATTCGTTTGGTAATGGCACTTGAACAGCATTCTGGAACGAATAAATTACAAAAACTGGGGGTCCACTGTAGTACTAATTGTTCTAGAATAATGGCTAGTAGTCTGCCTGCAGCACCTTAAACTTGAAACCTCAATGTACCTGACTCATACAAATGACCTCTGCATTATTTTAAGCAGTACATGTTAAAAACAGAGTAGGGGAGTTAGTAGATGGGGAGCTGGAGGTATTTGGGAGATGGCGGGAATATTTTGAGAAACTTTTAAATGTCGACTAAGAAAGGGAGGCGGTAATTTCATGCACTGGTAAGGGAGGTATAACATCTTTTAGGAGTGAGGAAGAGTAGGATGTGAGTGTGGGGGAGGTACGTGAGGCATTACGCAAAATGAAAGGGGGTAAAGCAGAAGGAACTGGCGGGATCATGACAGAAATGTTAAAAGCAGGGGGAGATATTGTGTTGGAGTGGTTGGTCTTCTTTCAACACGTCGGCCGTTTCCCACTGAGGCAGGGTGGCCCAAAAGGAAAAACGAAAGTTTCTCTTTTTACATTTAGTAATATATACAGTGGACCCCCGAGTTTCGTAAAAACTTCACTCCTGAAGTCTGCTCAAGTGCCATTACCAAACGAATTTACTCCCTTAAGGAAAAATTTCACATAGGTTAGTCTATTTCAGACCCCCAAAAATACACTTCCACAAGAACTTACAAAATTATACTTACATAATTGCACGATTTCCGGGGTATTTGTTAACCGAGGGTCCACTGTATAGGAGAAGGGGTTACTAGCCCCTTGCTCCCGGCATTTTAGTCGCCTCTTACGACACGCATGGCTTATGGAGGAAGAATTCTGTTCCACTTCCCCATGGACAAAATACGTAGAAGAAAACCCTGAGGGGTGTGTATATATATGCTTGTACATGAATGTGTAGTGTGACCTAAGTGTAAGTAGAAGTAGCAAGACGTACCTGAAATCTTGCATGTTTCTTCTTCTTCTTTCAACACGTCGGCCGTTTCCCACCGAAGCGGGGTGGCCCAAAATGAAAAACGAAAGTTTTCCCTTTTACATTTAGTAATATATACAGGAGAAGGGGTTACTAGCCCCTTGCTCCCGGCATTTTAGTCGCCTCTTACAACACGCATGGCTTACGGAGGAAGAATTCTGTTCCACTTCCCCATGGAGATAAGAGGAAATAAGAATAAGAACTAGTAAGGAAATAGAAGAAAACCCAGAGGGGTGTGTATATATATATATGCTTGTACATGAATGTGTAGTGTGACCTAAGTGTAAGTAGAAGTAGGAAGATGTACCTGAAATCTTGCATGTTTATGAGACAGAAAAAAGACACCAGCAATCCTACCATCATGTAAAACAATTACAGGCTTTCGTTTTACACTCACTTGGCAGGATGGTAGTACCTCCCTGGGCGGTTGCTGTCTACCAAGGGATTGACAGAGAGTGTGTATAGTTCCTTTATATAAAAGAGAGGGTGACAAAAGAGATTGTAAAAATTATAGGGGAATAAGTTTACTGAGTATACCAGGTAAAGTGTATGGCAGGGTTATTATTGAAAGAATTAGATGTAAGACAGAGTAGGATTGCAGATGAGCAAGGAGGCTTTAGAGTGGGTAGGGGATGTGTAGATCAAGTGTTTACAGTGAAGCATATATGTGAACAGTATTTAGATAAAGGTAGAGAAGTTTTCATTGCATTTATGGATTTAGAAAAGGCATATGATAGAGTGGATAGGGGAGCAATGTGGCAAATGTTGCAAGTGTATGGAATAGGTAGTAAGTTACTGAAGGCTGTAAAGAGTTTTTATGAGGATAGTGAGGCTCAGGTTAGGGTGTGTAGGAGAGAGGGAGATTACTTCCCGGTAAAAGTAGGTCTTAGACAGGGATGTGTAATGTCACCATGGTTGTTTAATATATTTATAGATGGGGTTGTAAAAGAAGTAAATGCTAGGGTGTTGGGAGAGGGGTGGGATTAAATTATGGGAATTAAATGCAAAATGGGAGTTGACACAGTTACTTTTTGATGATGATACTGTGCTTATGGGAGATTCTAAAGAAAAGTTGCAAAGGTTAGTGGACGAGTTTGGGAGGGTGTGTAAAGGTAGAAAGTTGAAAGTGAACATAGATAAGAGTAAGGTGATGAGGGTATCACACAATATAAATAAAGAAAAATTGGATATCACATTGGAGAGAGGGATTATGGAAGAAGCAAATGTTTTCAGATATTTGGGAGTTGATGTGTCAGCGGATGGGTTTATGAAGGATGAGGTTAACCATAGAATTGATGAAGGAAAAAAGGTGAGTGGTGCGTTGAGGTATCTGTGGAGACAAAAAACGTTATCCATGGAGGCAAAGAAGGGAATGTATGAAAGTATAGTGGTACCAAGACTTTTATATGGGTGTGAAGCATGGGTTGCAAATGCTGCAGCGAGGAGGAAGCTGGAGGCAGTGGAGATGTCCTGTCTAAGGGTAATGTGTGGTGTAAATATTATACAGAAAATTCGGAATGTGGAAATTAGGAGAAGGTGTGGAGTTACTAAAAGTATTTGTCAGAGGGCTGAAGAGGGGTTGTTGAGGTGGTTTGGTCATTTAGAGAGAATGGATCAAAGTAGAATGACTTGGAGAGCGTATAAATCTGTAGGGGAAGGAAGGCGGGGTAGGGGTCGTCCTAGAAAAGGTTGGAGGGAGGGGGTAAGGGAGGTTTTGTGGGCGAGTGGCTTGGACTTCCAGCAAGCATGTGTGAGCGTGTTAGATAGGAGTGAATGGAGACGAATGGTTTTTGGGACCTGATGAGCTGTTGGAGTGTGAGCAGGGTAACATTTTGTGAAGGGATTCAGGGAAACCAGTTAATTGATTTAGTTGGACTTGAGTCCTGGAAATGGGAAGTACAATGCCTGCACTTTAAAGGAGGGGTCTGGGATAGTGACAGCTGGGAGGGACTATTCTCAGCTGTCGTATCTGAGCGCCTCTGCAAAGACAGTGATTATGTATGAGTGTGGTGAAAGTGTTGAATGATGATGAAAGTATTTTCTTTTTGGGGATTTTCTTTCTTTTTGGATCACCCTGCCTCGGTGGAAGACGGCCGACTTGTTGAAAAAAAGAAAAAAAAAAATCTCTGTAAATGTACAACTTTGAGGTTAACTATAAAAATTAAGTGAATACATAATACACAGTATTTGTGGGGCAATACAACAGGAGAGTACATATTACATTTATGGGGAGTGCTAAACCCACAGTGGCCAAACAACCTGGGAAACAGGAGGTAATCAGATTTGAGCCAAGGAAGAATAACTAAAACTCTTTGGATCAAGAGCTCATCACCTGCAACAAGGCAACACACTTGAAGAAACTAGAATTAAATAATCCATCAAAGGGGAAGGGGAGGTGCCTTGATGCTTGTGAAGGGTTATAAACCCAAGGAATTGGAGCTTCCCTCTTCAGATTGAGCCCGACTGCCTCCCATTCTCCATATGCTGTATGACCTACCCTACGAGTTTAGCACATACTCATGGATGTAACAAATAAAAACAATGATAGTTTAAAAAAAAACAGGGGAAATGTACTGAGTATAAGAATATTGCTAAATATTAGTTTTAATTCATGGGATCACCTTAAAACTTATTGCCCACTCAACTCTTTAAAAATCTTTTCATCTATTACTATTGAGAAAAATAACTTGCTAACATACACACAGAATTAAGGCGGCTTTTATATTTTTAACTTTTTACATTAAAGAAAAAATAGTTTTGCAAATAACAACAAAATTGCATTAAAATTACTATTAATTTTAATGTTCATTATAAAATGCGTAAATGCAATACACAGCAGAATCTTCGTTATCCAAAATAAATTGGTAAGTATTGATCTTTGAACAAAATTATATACTGTAGATGTAAATGATTGTATATATACGAGGTACTTAAGTGAACTTAACAAAAACTGTATCTGACGTTCCTACCTCCTTCCCCACCCCCAATGCTGGATCACTGAAATGGGGCAAGATTTGAGCAGTTGTGGCTGAGGGGTGTGGCACACCCCTGGGAGGTATACCACTCTTTTCATAGGGTGCTTGCTTGGATAAGAACCCAGCAACTCCTCCTTTCCTGTTCAGTGATGAGGTATATCTCTTCTTTAGTCTAAATTTGTTGACTTCTGGTCAGTAACGAAATGAATTCTGGACGTATTTTGCGCGATGTTAATACTCTACTTCGAATTTTTTGCTTTCCATGTGATATCTGTAATATGACAGTCAATTAGTAATGACAGTAACAAGTTGATATTGATAGTAGCAAACTAAAGATATTATCAACTTGACGATGATAGGAATAGCAAGTTGATAATAATACAGTGGACCCTTGAAAATCGTGATTAATCCGTTCCTGAGAGTCCGCCTATTTTAAAAATGGACGATTTTCAAAACCATTTTCCCCATAAGAAATAATGTAAATCAAATTAATCCGTTCCAGACATCCAAGAGTATTTAAAGAATATTTTTTTTACATAAAATGTACATTTATCTACACAGAAAACAATGAGACATGAAGTATAAAACAGTAATAACGTGACACTTACCTTTATTGAAGAGTTGTTGATGTGTGGAAGACAGGAGGAGGGTAGAGGATTTAAGAGTTACTATTGTTTGGAATAGGAATTCCCTTCCATAGACTTCAAGTACCAAGTCCTTTTCCGGGGTTACTTCCCTTCTTTGTCTTTTACTGTCACAGTACATTCATTACTTACTTTAAAATATTTGTTAGTCTTAATGTAGGGAGAGAGAGGTGTGTAGTATTTCTTTGTAGGAATTCAGTGTAGGTAGCCTGTAGACGTAGGTACATGTATGTAGCCCCCACCCGGGGCTTCACTACACAGCCATATTATTACCATGTTCACTGAGTTTAATCGTTTCTAACAACTACCTTTAGATGCCATCATAAACAACGGGAGAAGTAATGAATAATTCATGCCGAGAATTGTAAACAAACGCGTATGATGGGCGGTTACTGCATCAGATGCCAGATTTACAGTTTTCTCTAACGCTGCATCAGAGAAAACGTAATGTTTACTCTCCACCCAACTCACCACTCGATAGCATATAAACATTGTATCAATGTTTATATGCTATATGATATGTAACATGTTTCTTATATAATTTTGAAGAAAATATCATAGATGGAGTAATGAAAATGTCTATATTAACCTAAAATAAGACATTTGTTTGAGCTTGGTGTGGGGAAGTACCCTGGCTGATTTGTGTGGGGAAGTACATTGCCTGGTGTGGGGAAGTACCCTGCCTGGTGTGAGGAAGTACCCTGCCTGGTGTGGGGAAGTACCCTGTCTGGTGTGTTCTTTCTTGAATTCTATCGTGTTTCTCGCATTCTTTAGCAAAGAGCTGGCACTAGGAGCTTTCTTTGGGCCCATGGTGGCTTCTTTAGCAGTTGCAAGCACTAAAATGAATGGAATAATGACAACATGTATGGTATGAATGCGTGGGTGGCGGTCACTCGCTGGTAAACAATGGCACACTGACGCTCAATGTGGTGTTTATGTGCCCAGGTGGCTGGGAGGCCACACAGACGCGTTTTCAGATGACCGCCGATTTTTAAGCCAATGGACGACTTTCAAGTAAATTTTTTTTTTTTTTTTTTTTTCAACAAGTCGGCCGTCTCCCACCGAGGCAGGGTGACCCAAAAAGAAAGAAAATCCCCAAAAAGAAAAAACTTTCATCATCATTCAACACTTTCACCACACTCATACATAATCACTGTCTTTGCAGAGGAGCTCAGATACGACAGCTGAGAAAAGTCCCTCCCAGCTGTCACTATCTCAGACCCCTCCTTTAAAGTGCAGGCATTGTACTTCCCATTTCCAGGACTCAAGTCCAACTAAATCAATTAACTGGTTTCCCTGAATCCCTTCACACAATGTTACCCTGCTCACACTCCAACAGATCGTCATGTCCCAAAAACCATTCGTCTCCATTCACTCCTATCTAACACGCTCACACATGCTTGCTGGAAGTCCAAGCCCCTCGCCCACAAAACCTCCTTTACCCCTTCCCTCCAACCTTTTCTAGGACGACCCCTACCCGCCTTCCTTCCCCAACAGATTTATACGCTCTCCAAGTCATTCTACTTTGATCCATTCTCTCTAAATGACCAAACCACCTCAACAACCCCTCTTCAGCCCTCTGACAAATACTTTTAGTAACTCCACACCTCCTCCTAATTTCCACACTACGAATTCTCTGCATAATATTTACACCATACACTGCCCTTAGACATGACATCTCCACTGCCTCCAGCCTCCTTCTTGCTGCAGCATTTGCAACCCATGCTTCACACCCATATAAAAGTGTTGGTACCACTATACTCTCGTACATTCCCTTTTTTGCCTCCACGGATAAAGTTTTTTGTCTCCACAGATACCTCAAAGCACCATTCACCTTTTTTTCTTCATCAATTCTATGATTAACATCATCCTTCATAAACCCATCTGCTGACAAGTCAACTCCCAAATACCTGAACACATTCACTTCTTCCATACTCCCTCCCTCCAATGTGATATCCAATTTTTCTTTATCTAAATCGTTTGATACCCTCATCACCTTACTCTTATCTATGTTCACTTTCAACTTTCTACCTTTACACACCATTACTTATCTTAAAAATATTTTCAACCTTAGCTTATAGTGAGTGGTGAATATATTTATTGCAGGAAGTCTGAATAAATGAAGAATGGATATAATTGAAAACTGCTGCATTATCGAAACACTGTAAAGTGGGTACTGCCTATATTCGTGACAAATCAAACAAACAAACAAACTTTATGCACAAAGTAAAACATTTAAAATAAAAACAACAGTACTGTCATTATAAGGCTGGCAAAAAGCAACGCCTTTTTACCAGGTCACATTCCAAGGTGTTGAAGTGTGAGCAAGGTAACATTTATGAAGGGATTCAGGGAAAACTGGTTAGCCAGACTTGAGTCCTGGAGGTGGGATGTATAGTGGCTGCACTATATAGGAGGGGTGAGGATGTTGCAGTTCAGAGCCTCATCTGAACTGTGACATCTCATCTACACACTTCTGGCAAGATAACAGGCCTTAGCCTGTAAAATTGATGTACATAAAAAAAATTTGATTTCTTAAATTATACAGTACATATTAGCCCTTGGCTGACTAAAAACGATTTTAAAATGGTAAGACTGCAATATCACAAAAGGAAATACTGGTAGATTTCTGGCTGTATTACTGTATTTCTCTTACCTTCCAAAGAAGTGCTCCCCCATATATTGCCAATCATTTCTCTTTCTTGTTATTGAGAATGTGTAGATACTTTCCTCGGGTCATCTCTTTAGCTTCCTCCAGACCCAGTTGGTAAGCAACATTCTGAAGTTTCTTCACCTCTTCAATTATTTCCAAAGCTGTCAGCAATCGAAATTCTGTTAATAAAGAAGCACAAACATACAGTACTCTATTATGTAAAAATGCAGTTTTTAATATAATTAGACTAGTTATATGATTATATGATTACTAATATAATTATATGATTACTAATCTACTAATTAGATTTTCAGTTTAACTCGTGCATATTATTATCAAGAAAGGGAAATTATTAGGGATGTATGATGTCACATACTTATAGATGGGGTTGTAAAAGAAATGAATGCTAACATGTTGGGACAAGATGTGGGAATGAAAGATGGTGAATTTGGTATGGATTGGGAGTTGTCAAAATTGCTTTTTGCTGACGACACGGTTCTTTTGGGATATTCTGAAGAGAAATTGCCAAGATACCCACAACCCAACCCAATTGCAACAGTAGTGGGTACAAAGGTATGAAAAATGTAAATGGAACTCAGGGACAGCTCCAATGCCCCAAATCTAGTCTCCTGCAAATACAATACTGGAAAGTCATGGTCTCAAGAAAGGGCGATACAAATATCTTCCTGACAATTCTACTGCATGAGAACCAAGGAAAGTCAAGGTAGCTGACACTTTAGTAACATCCTGTTGCACCCTCTGAAAGGAACACAATACATATATATATTTTATATATTTTGAATTTTCATATACAGTGGTACCCCGAGTTTCGTACAGCTCCCAATTCGAACAATTATGTAAGTGTATTATTGTAAGTGCTTTCGTAAGTGTATTTTTGGGGGTCTGAAATGGACTAATCTAATTTAAATTATTCCTTATGGGAACAAATTCGTTCGGTAACGGCACTCGAACAGCCTTCTGGAATGAATAAATTACAAAACTCGGGGTATCACTGTAATTTTATATTGGAAATGTTTTCATTAACAGCTAAAATAAAAATATCTTGCTTTATTTTATTATATGACTTATTACATTAGTTTATATAAGTAGGTAGGATGTATGTCTACACCTCTCTGTGCTCGGTGATGGAATTTTGATTGGCTTTCAGCACAAGTTAACCCCCTGCACGCTTGTTTCAATCGCTGGGGTAACTGTTTAGTCACATGATCACACCTGATGTTTGGGCTGCAGGGTTTGCCTCACTCAATTTTCATCAATGCTTCTCTCAGGAGTTACATCGAGCACTCTCTCTCTCTCTCTCTCTTTGGCTGTTGATTCATGGTGGCCACAAGCTTAGTCTGCTCTGTCATCTATGATGTGTTAGACTCTGGTTTGTATAGAATACGTCTCCGTGGGTTAGACAGAGCGTACTGCTCGTCTCCGTGAAACACCATTCTAAGTAGGAACTTGCTGGCTGTATTAAGACTAAGTTGAATCTTCATTACTGATGATTTTTCCAATTATTATTATATTTTTTGTAAAATGCTGAAATTCTGCACAGGTCTTCTTTATTTTATGCAGATTCAAAAGGTGTGAATTCACTTTTTTGCAATGTCCTATCACTAATTCTTCATATGCATTTTACCTCACCGCATGCAATTCAAATTCAAATTGATTTATTTCTCTGTAAAAATTACAATGTGTGTTTTACATATTAACCCTTTGACTGTTTCGGTCGTATATATACGTCTTACGAGCCAGTGTTTCGGACGTATATATACTCACAAATTTTAGCAGCTTCAAATCAAATGGGAGAAACCTGGTAAGCCCACATATGAGAGAATGGGTCTGTGTGGTCAGTGTGCGCAGTATAAAAAAAATCCTGCAGCACGCACTGCATAATGAGAAAAAAAAAACTCTGACCATTTTTTTGGATTAAAACGCAGACTTTGAGGTGTATTTTCGTATAGTATTTATGGTTGTATTCTCTTTTTCGTGGTCTCATGTGATAGAATGGAAAACATATTACTGGAATAGAGATAATTTTGATTAGTTTCATGATGAAAACGATCTTGAAATTGAGCTCAAATTAGCGGAAATGTTCAATTTTTGCCAATGTTCAAGAGTAAACAAATCACGACACGCGTCCAATACACATCAACTGGTGAGTCTAATATTCTTTCACAAGTGCACAGATATTATTTATATCATTTTTACAATAATGCAATAGTCTGCATAACAATAAATCTTCTATTTTTTGAGTGAATAAAAAATCAAAATAGAAAGCAAGAGTAATATAAGAGGGGCCTAAAGAAGTGACTAATGAACAGATAACATCTTATTTTAGTGCCAGGAATGTCTGCATTGTTTTCTCTGGACCCTATTTTGAAATTGACATCTTTTTTATTTTGTATGAAATTGGCGAAATTGCCAATTTCTGACCACTTTATTGGGTAGTTGAAATCGATAAATTAGTGGTTTCTTGTACTCAATCAATAGAACAAATGGAGTTCTAAAGAAATAGCTATGATTTTGGTCGACTGTAACAATGGAATTGGCCGAAAATAGGGCTCAAAGTCGGCGAAATCGCCAATGCGTATATATTGCTGACATCACTAACTTTGCGAGAACGTAATTCCGTATGTTTTCCATCAAATTTCGTACTTTTGGTGTCATTACCATCGGGAAAATATTCTCTATCATTTCATAAGAAAATAATTTTTTTTCCCAAAATTTTGCGACATAGAATGACAGTTTCAGAAAGGGGCCTCCGACAGTCAAAGGGTTAAGGACTAAGGACTATAATTACAAAGATGGCTGTTAGCATGCCTGGGCATGCTAAACATTTCGGGCAGACTTAATACTAGGTTTTAATCTATATTACAAATTACATATGAATATAAATTTCAAATGATTAAAGAGATTTACAATAGTGAGGTAGTTCAGGATAACTAGATTGTATTACAGATTACAAATGAGTACAAATTTCAAATGATTAAATATATTTACCATAGTGAGGTAGTTTAGAATGTTTAGATTGTAAAAAAATGAATAATAAGAATGGTTTTGTCTTGGCATGTTACAGTTTCTATCTATTAAAGCTCCAATATTGGAGTAAATCAGGCAAACTTACTCTATACAATGATTATACTGGTTTATACTGATTATACTGCAGTTTTCAAAGAACATTAACCCCTTAACTGTCCAAACGTTGATCTACATTCTTACTGCTAGCGCTCCAAATGTAGATATACGTTTTATTTTTCCTGTCTCCAAATTTGGCATGATTGGCCTAAGATGCCTAGTCAGTATAGAATGGGTCTTAACACTTGGTGTATGCAGTATTAAAAAAATCTGCGACCACTTAGTATTTTGTGGGAGCACCAGCTCAATTGAATGCCAGCTAGAGCAAACAGCGCGACAAACACCAGGGATTCACTGATGCCATGTTGTATTAACACTCCCTTTTAAGAGGAAAGTGATGTTGACCCTGAGTTTAGTGGTTTTGAGATGCATGTGGCCACAAGTGGTTGAGGAAATATAAAAAAAACCTTGATAATAACCCATGTGCAACATTTGTGCCACATCCTTTCAATTTTGATACAACTGGTAGTGTCATCCTGCCAGAATATCCTATAACCTATGCCCTAAGTTAAGAGAAACGATTCTAGAACATGTGCAATATGTGTTCAGCAGGCTGGGTGGCTGGGTGACTGGCTGGTTGATTGACTTTGGCTGTCTCTATCTCTGTCTCACAGGTATACATAAGTACAGTTATCATAATGTAAATTACTTAGGATAACAAAAAAATGCCAAAGTGCTATACTGTGCTTATAGATATGAGGCATAAGCATGACTGTGGAAAGTAATATACAGTGGACCCCCGCCTAACGAGCACCCCGGAAATCATACAATTATGTAAGTATAATATTGTAAGTGCTTGTGGAAGTGTATTTTTGGGGGTCTGAAATAGACTAACCTATGTGACATTATTTCTTAAGGAAGTAAATTCGTTCGGTAATGGCACTTGAGCAGGCTTCTGGAATGAATTTTGCTCGTTAGGCGGGGGTCCACTGTATGAATTTCCACTTGTTCAGGAATCAGGTGTGACGATTCTGCAACATGTAATACCTGTTGGTTCATGAGCAGCTCTCTCTGAGACAGAGAGACAGGCAGAGATACACACAGGCAAATTGAGACACATACACAGGCAGAGAGAGAGATAGATGTAACAGTGAGAACAAATAAAAAGATATGCCAAGGTTCACTGGGAGTAGTGTATGATCAGCAATATTGAGTGATGAGTGACTGCACCATCAGCAGTGTAGAGAGACACTTGTCTGACACTGTACTTCAAGGAGTTTCATATACTACTTCTAAAAACATTGTTGGGACATAGTATAAATAATTTATATATATTTCTAGACAATAGTATGTGACCAAGGCAGATGAACATGTTCACCTGTCAGTGTGCTTGTGACTGTTTGATTACTATTTCCATACCTGTCAGAACAAAGAATGGCTATAAAATCACAGGAACTACTATAAATTATAATTTCAGAACATAAAAATCATGTAAATTAAAAAAAATACGAGAAAAATAAGGTATATTGGCAACATTTCTGCAAGCGGCAGGACTCCATATTGCCGTCAGGTGAGCGTCCAGCACCAACTTCGCGGCCTTGTATTTCGGTAAGTACTGACCCTAAAAATTTTTTTTTGTCTTATTATACATAGAAAATTGCCCTCTTCATTTAATTTTTTTTTTTTTAAATATTCGGAGCACTAGCAGTGAAAATGTAGATCAACATTTGGACAGTTAACTGGTTAAAGATTCTTATTATGAGTAAGTGTTCATGGCCTGATTGAGCTTAGTACAGATGCCAAAGATTTTGAACATATCTACAACACAAAAGCGACTAAAATTTTTTTTTAAATTGTTCTCACTGGATTTTCCCATGTCCAAATCTCTTTTATCAACAAAAACTCTTTCTTATGAATGTCAGCATTAGAATAATATTTTAAAAATACAGAATAGCCTCTGAAATGCAAAAAGAACCCAGATAAGATTTTTTTCAAATACAGAAGGGCCCCACTTATACAGAAGATTAGGTACCGGGCTACCACTGTAAAGCAAAAATTGCTGTAAAGTGAAACGTAGCCTTTTTTTCACTTTCAAATGCATATAAAAGCCTATAACATGTTTACACTATCATATTAAGAAAGCAATAAAGCTAAGCCTATACATATACAGTACACAAATTACTTAAAATATTTTCATACTTAGCTTATAGTGAGTGGTGAATATATTTATTGTAGGTAACTTGAATAAATAAAGAATGGGTATAACTGAAAACTGCTGTAAAGCAAAGCACTGTAAAGCGGGGACCTCCTGTATTTCCTGTAATTAATGTTCAGCTGACCTCGGATTAATAATATGGCAGTTATGTTCTTGAAAATGGCATGTAAACAAAAAATCATGTACAGTGGCACTTTGACTTATGAGTGCCCCAACTTACGAGTTTTCTGAGTTACGAGCTGTCGCTCGGTCGATGTTTTGCTTTGAGTTGTGAGCCAAAATCTGAGTTACGAGCGAGCTTTAGATACACCGCCACTAGTTGGCGGCGTATCTGAAGTCAAATCCAACTCTGTACCCAGAGGAATGTCAGGTACTTCATCCCATCCCACATGCTCTTCCAAGACATAACTGGAAGGATAATAATCCCACACTAGTCCCAGATGGTAGTGAGGCACCTCGTCCCTTGTTTGGTTCTCGAATAAATCCGGAGAAGAGGTAACCTCCATTTCATCACTAGAGTTTTTCCAGAAATATTAAGGTGGGTGGAGTACTGATAGTGGTGGGTGTAGTAGTCATGGTGGTCAGTGTAGTAGTGATGATGGTGTGTGGAGTACTGATAGTGGTGGGTGGAGTAGAGATGGTGCATGGAGTAGAGATGGTGATGGGTGGAGTAGAGATGGTGGTGGGTGGAGCAGTGAGGGTGGTGGGTGTAGTAGAGATGGTGATGGGTGGAGTAGTGAGGGTGGTGGGTGTAGTAGAGATGGTGATGGGTGGAGTAGTGAGGGTGGTGGGTGTAGAGATGGTGGTGGGTGGAGTAGTGAGGGTGGTGGGTGGAGTAGTGAGGGTGGTGAGTGTAGTAGAGATGGTGGTGGGTGGAGTAATGAGGGTGGTGGGTGTAGAGATGGTGGTGGGTGGAGTAGTGAGGGTGGTGGGTGTAGTAGAGATGGTGGTGGATGGAGTAGTGAGGGTGGTGGATGGAGCAGTGATAATGGTGGGTGGAGTAGATATGGTGGTGGGTGGAGTAGATATGGTGGTGGGTGGAGTAGATATGGTGGTGGGTGGAGTAGATATGGTGGTGGGTGGAGTAGATATGGTGGTGGGTGGAGTAGATATGGTGGTGGGTGGAGTAGATATGGTGGTGGGTGTAGATATGGTGGTGGGTGGAGTAGATATGGTGGTGGGTGGAGTAGATATGGTGGTGGGTGGAGTAGATATGGTGGTGGGTGGAGTAGATATGGTGGTGGGTGGAGTAGATATGGTGGTGGGTGGAGTAGATATGGTGGTGGGTGGAGTAGATATGGTGGTGGGTGGAGTAGATATGGTGGTGGGTGGAGTAGATATGGTGGTGGGTGGAGTAGATATGGTGGTGGGTGGAGTAGATATGGTGGTGGGTGGAGTAGATATGGTGGTGGGTGGAGTAGATATGGTGGTGGGTGGAGTAGATATGGTGGTGGGTGGAGTAGATATGGTGGTGGGTGGAGTAGATATGGTGGTGGGTGGAGTAGATATGGTGGTGGGTGGAGTAGATATGGTGGTGGGTGGAGTAGAATGGTGGTGGGTGGAGTAGATATGGTGGTGGGTGGAGTAGATATGGTGGTGGGTGGAGTAGATATGGTGGTGGGTGGAGTAGATATGGTGGTGGGTGGAGTAGATATGGTGGTGGGTGGAGTAGATATGGTGGTGGGTGGAGTAGAATGGTGGTGGGTGGAGTAGATATGGTGGTGGGTGGAGTAGATATGGTGGTGGGTGGAGTAGATATGGTGGTGGGTGGAGTAGATATGGTGGTGGGTGGAGTAGATATGGTGGTGGGTGGAGTAGATATGGTGGTGGGTGGAGTAGATATGGTGGTGGGTGGAGTACATATGGTGGTGGGTGGAGTAGATATGGTGGTGGGTGAAGTAGTGAGGGTGGTGGGTGTAGTAGAGATGGTGGTGGGTACTCACCTAGTTGTACTCACCTAGTTGTGGTTGCAGGGTCGAGTCAAAGCTCCTGGCCCCGCCTCTTCACTGGCCGCTACTGGTCACTCTCCCTGCGCCATGAGCTTTATCATACCTCTGCTTAAAGCTATGTATAGAGCCTGCCTCCACTACATCGCTTCCTAAACTATTCCACTTCCGACAACTCTGTGACTGAAGAAATACTTCCTAACATCTCTGTGATTCATCTGAGTCTTCAACTTCCATCTGTGTCCCCTTGTTGTTGTGTCCCATCTCTGGAACATTCTGTCTCTGTCCACTTTGTCAATTCCTCTCAGTATCTTATATGTTGTTATCATGTCTCCCCTATCTCTCCTGTTCTCCAGTGTCGTCAGGTCGATTTCCCTTAACCTCCCTCGTAGGACATACCCCTTAGCTCCGGGGACTAGTCTTGTTGCAAACCTTTGCACTTTCTCGACTTCTTCACATGCTTGAGCTAGGTGTGGGTTCCAAACTGGTGCTGCATACTCCAATATGGGCCTAACGTACACAGTGTACAGGGTCCTGAACGATTCTTTATTAAGATGTCGGAATGCTGTTCTTAGGTTTGCTAGGCGCCCATATGCTGCAGCAGTTATTTGGTTGATGTGCGCCTCAGGAGATGTGTCTGGTGTTATACTCACCCCAAGATCTTTTTCCTTGATTGAGGTTTGCAGTCTCTGGCCCCCTAGGCTGTACTCCGTCTGCGGTCTTCTTTGCCCTTCCCCAATCTTCATGACTTTGCACTTGGTGGGGTTGAACTCCAGGAGCCAGTTGCTGGACCAGGCTTGGAGTAGTGAGGGTGGTGAATGGAGTAGTGATAATGGTGGGTGGAGTAGTGATAATGGTGGGTGGAGTAGTGAGGGTGGTGGGTGTAGTAGAGATGGTGGTGGTGGGTGTAGTAGTGAGGGTGGTGGTGCAGCATATGGACACCTGGCAAACCTGAGAATAGCGTTCCGATACCTTAGTAAAGAATCGTTCAAGACACTGTACACTGTGTATGTCAGGCCCATATTGGAGTATGCAGCACCAGTTTGGAACCCACACCTGGTCAAGCACGTCAAGAAATTAGAGAAAGTGCAAAGGTTTGCAACAAGGTTAGTTCCGGAGCGAAGGAAAATGTCCTATGAAGAAAGGTTAAGGGAAATCGGCCTGACAACACTGGAGGACAGGAGGGTTAGGGGAGACATGATAACGACATATAAAATACTGCGTGGAATAGATAAGGTGGACAGAGACAGGATGTTCCAGAGAGGGGACACAGAAACAAGGGGTCACAATTGGAAGTTGAAGACTCAGACGAGTCAAAGGGATGTTAAGAAGTATTTCTTTAGTCAGAGTTGTCAGGAAGTGGAACAGTCTAGCAAGTGATGTAGTGGAGGCAGGAACCATACATAGCTTTAAGACGAGGTATGATAAAGCTCATGGAGCAGGGAGAGAGAGAACCTAGTAGCGGTCAGTGAAGAGGAGGGGACAGGAGCTAAGTATCGACCCCTGCAACCACAATTAGGTGAGTACACACAACTAGTCTGCTTTGATTTCAACAAGGATAACCTAATATAAGGTCCATATACAATTAACAATATTCAGGGAATATACAGTAATTTCTTTTATAAAGATATTCTATAGTGTGATTTCTCTTTGCAAATAAAATTAAAAAAGTGCATCCAAAATTAAATAGCACACACTATGAAGGCCTTCTCACATACCATTCAATTTTGGGGCACTTTTTCAATTGCATTTACAAAAAAATGCACTATATAGAGGAGCTTTATAATAAAGATTACTGAATCTGATAATGTTTATTGATCAGCAGAAGAAATATATGAATGGTACAAGAGACCTGGTTTGCAGAGCCAATCATTATTTAGATGACATTTCACTCAGTGCTGAGCTAAACTGGGTCTTGACTAAGCTCGATACTGAACAAAATTTAAGAATAAGCACAAATAACCTGAACTCTGGAGAGGAAACTTGTCATGATGTTTTGAATGGTCCAGGATGGACTAAAATGGCATCATAAGTTTCCTCTCTAAAGTGCAGATTACTTGTGAATAGTTCCAGCTATGGCATCATGACTTTATTGTTTGGGAATAAAGACTTGCTCTGGAAACTCTTTACCATACTTTTCACAACCATCTGCCAGTCAAACCATCATCTGAATGAAGGGCTAACACTTACATTAAATGTCAACTTGAAAAGCACAGCCAAGAGAAGTAACAACATACAGTACTAACGGTAAAGAAGGTTGAAATCTTGCTCCTCAAGGTCCAAATTCTGTGGGTCGGGACTAAGTTGTGGGGACATCATTGTGGCAAAGTCATATACTCCTGGAACTGCAGTACAATATCACATTATATACAACTTTGGTTAAAAACTCATCTACAATATAATTGAAAACATAGCTACAATACTTCAAAAAACCTGGTGCACTCTGTAAGGTATACTGTCACATTACATACCATAGCATATAGAAATAAAGGCACAATATTTATGGATGTGTATTGCATAGTATACTATTCGATGAATGTTTTATGGGTTGGAATCTTTCACGCTTTCAAGGTGTACAAATTAATTAAATAAAATGTGTATGGATTTCACACTAAATGGAGGACAGTGGAGGGGGGATAGAGGGGAGGGAAGGAGGGGTAGGGAGGGAGAAATGGAGTGAGGAGAACAATCTTTGTTTCCACTGAGGGTCTAGCTTTTAATGAGACATGAGGGTCAATATTATTCTTATATGAAGCACAACAACATACATTTCCATTTCTAGTGATGACCACCTAATACAGTATTCATACACATACAGTACGTACTATAGTTAGAGTAATGCAGTACAGTGGTTATAGAGTAATACAGCATAGTACAGTACTGTAGATTACTGATTACTGGCAGCTTCAGTGGGACGAATAGTCAGTTATTTTATCATATCAGTTATCTATTGACCTAATTCAGATGAAAAATGTGGAATTTGCAAGTCTCAGGATGTATAGCTGTTTTATGTGATAAATTGGGTTCACTTTATGCTATTTCACTATGTGCCAAGGGCCTGGAATGCATCTAACATATAAAGCAAAAGACATCTGCATCTAGGTACAATATTTTAAGCATGTTCAAATCTTAATTCAATGAGCAATTTTTTTTTAAATACTACGTACTATTAATGTGTTTATAAATGTAGGTTTAATAAATATCTGGAAACTTTCAAATACAGTACAGTACTGTATGGATAATTGGATACGAGTAAAACCTCGATTTAACAATCTAAAAGGAAGTAGGTGGTGTCCATTAATGCCGACTGTCTGATAAATCCAAATGATGGGGTTGTCTATCCATGATTGTAACAACAGATAATAATAATAATAATAATAATAATAATATTTTATTTAGACATGATACATAGTTGTACAAGGAATTATGGTAGTGGGATGTACATGCCAAAAGCCCCTTGTATGCAGAGCATTATGGGCAAACTTAAAATTAACTTAAGATTAATTAGGCTATAACAGTAAATAATTTACAGTATGAAGTACAATTGAGTATTTATACAATGAAATTTGAAACATTACAATTTTGAAGCATTACAGTTTTACTGTTTTGAAGCATTACAGTTTTATAATGAAACAAAATAATCAATTTACTGTATGTAGTACGTATATAACAATTTATCAAATCAGATTAAATCAAATCAATGATTTGTAGTGCAATAACAGTTCATATGGTCATTAGATGAGTTACAATGTGTACAAGAGAATGGATTAATTTATTAGGTAACTGGGTTGTATATTTATGAAATATAAGTTATTCAACATTTGCATTAGATTATTTAAGAGATTTTTTTGTTCTTTGAGTATTTATTTGTGGGGTTCAGAGGCTAGGGGAGTATCACAGTGAGTAATGATACTTTTGAGGCAGTGCAAAATTATTTTTTAAATTTGTAGGTAAAGTTAAGTTCTGTGTACATATTTAGTTTTGGGTGAGTAGGTGGTTTTTAAGAAGAGTCTTGAATTGATGTACATACCGGGTTTCTTTGGTATTCACAGATAATGAATTCCCAATTTTTGGGCCTTTTATGTGCATTAGAGTTTTTACATAGTGTGAGATGGACCAGGGAAACATCAAATAGTGATCTGTGTCTTGTGTCCTGTTAAGGTTGGTAAGGAGAAGTTTGAGTGGAGGGTTTATGTTTGAGTTTAGTGTTCCATGTACGTATGTAGTAGGCACAATAATAACTACGGATGTCGAGTAAATTTAGACTTTTGAATATTGGTGGAGTATGCTGTCTGGAGTGGGAATTTGTTATCATTCTGACTGCTACCTTTTGCTGGGTTATTAATGGTCTGAGATGATTTATTGTTGTTGAGCCCCATGCACAGATCCCATAGGTGAGATAGGGGTAAATGAGTGAGTGATACAAGGCAAGGAGAGCTGGTTGTGGAACATAGTACAGTGGTCCCTCGACTAACGAACTTAATCCGTTCCAGGAGCTAGTTCTTAACACGAAAAATTCGTAATTCGAAACCTTATTTCCCATAAGAAATAATCTAAATACAATTAATCTGTTGCACCCAAAAATATTCACAAAAAATACATTTTAATTATAGTTCTACATACACAAAACAACATTATTAAAACTATAAATACTACTATGTACTAATACTACTACTATGTACTAATACTAAATAATAAAAAACAGATTAATAAATAACATTTACTTACCTTTATTGAAGAGAGTTGCAGGCATCTGGAAGATTGGGAGGACGACAGGGGAAGGGTGTTAGTGGTTGGAAGGGGAATCCCCCTCCAAAATGACTTCAGGTAACAAGTCCTTATCTGGGGTTACTTCCCTTCTTTTTCTCTTAATGCCACTAGGACCAGCTTGAGAGTCACTGGATCCCTGCCTCGTGAAATAACTGTCCACAGTCCTCTGTTTCTGGCGACTTTTTAATATTTTCCTGAAGTCCAACATGGCTCTGTCACTGAAGTGGTTGCACAGATGGCTCATTTCAGCTTGCTCAGGGTGGTTTTTTCAACAAATGTCTGCAACTCATTCCACTTTGTACACATCTCCTTAAGCACTGAAGAAGGCACCTCCTCTCTCTCTTCCTCCTCCTGTGAAGCAATAACCTCAACTCTGGTCTGATGCTGTTCCAGTTCCAGCTCTTGCAGCTCTTCAGTTGTTAGCTCTACCCTGTGCTCCTCCACCAACTCTTCCACATCCTCACCACTCACCTCCAACCCCAGGCTGTTCCCCAATGCCACAATATCTTCCACAACAGGCACAGGGTCGTCAGGGTCAGCCTCAAATCCTTCAAAATCCCTCTTTTCAACACAATCCAGCCACAGTGTTCTCCAAGCAGAGTTCAAAGTCCTGGAAGTCACTCCCTCCCAAGCCTTACCTATAAGACCTATGCAATGCACGATATTGAAGTGATCTTTCCAGAACTGTCTTAGGGTCAATGTAGTGTCTGAGGTCACATCAAAGCACTTCTGAAACACTGCTTTGGTGTACAGTTTCTTGAAGTTTGCAATGACCTGCTGGTCCATGGGCTGGATGAGAGGAGTGGTGTTAGGAGGCAAGAACTTCACTCTGATGAAATTGAAGTTGTCAGACAAACACTCTTCCAAGTTGTGAGGATGAGCAGGAGCATTGTCCAGTACCAGGAGGCACTTGAGTGGCAATTTCTTTTCCAGGAGATATTTCTTCACACTAGGGCCAAACACTCCAGTCAACCATTCCATGAAAAAGTCCTTAGTGACCCATGCATTAGTATTAGCCTTCCAATGCACACACAAATTATTCCTGTTAACATTGTGTTTCTTAAAGGCTCTGGGATTTTCTGCGTGATACACCAGTAAAGGCTTCACTTTA
Source organism: Cherax destructor (assembly GCA_009830355.1). Lineage (NCBI taxonomy): Eukaryota > Metazoa > Arthropoda > Malacostraca > Decapoda > Parastacidae > Cherax > Cherax destructor. The sequence continues at coordinate 30,748 of WNWK01015727.1, forward strand.
AAATCACCACTGGCATTGGCACACATCATAAGAGTTAGCCTGTCTTTCATAGGCTTGTGTCCTGGCAGTGCCTTTTCCTCCTGAGTAATGAAGGTCCTGTTGGACATTTTCTTCCAAAACAGGCCTGTTTTATCACAATTAAACACTTGTTGGGGAGAAATTCTTCAGCCTCTACGAACCCCTTAAATTCACTCACAAACTTTTCAGCTGCACGTTTGTCTGAGCTGGCTGCCTCACCATGTCTCACAACACTGTGTATGCCACTACGTTTCTTAAACCTCTCAAACCAGCCTCTGCTGGCTTTAAAATCACTCTCCTCACCACTGGTTCCAGGCATTGCTATCTGTTTATTGTTTATCCACACCATCAACAACTTCTCAACCTCATCCACTGTTTTCAATCTATTTTTCGTTAACATATCAACACCTTTTGCAACATTAGCTTCCTTGATCTCATTTCTCTTTGCCAGGATAGTGGCGATAGTAGATTTTTGTTGTACATCCTGGCAAGCTCACTCAGACGTACGCCACTCTCATATTTTTCTACAATCTCTTTCTTCAGTTCGATGGTGGTCCTCACTCTCTTTACCACAGGGGTGCCACTAGGAAGATTCTTTGGACCCATGGTAACTTATTTCACAGTGACAATCACTGAACCAGCAATAAACACAACAAAAGTATTGTGAATGTTTGAAAGAGCACGCTGGGTAATGTTCTCTCAAGTGTAAACAATGCTTGACTGGCGTCCTGTCCGCCTCACGGCAGGCAGACAGGTCTGGTACGGTTTGCTACACAAGTAAATGTTTGCTACACAAGAAAAATATTTTGCGAAAAAAGCGTTCGTTACACCATTTGTTCGTTATATGGAGCGTTCGTTAGTCGGGGTTCCACTGTACTGTATCTTCGATAGTATGCCTATGGTGTTGGAGATTTTCTTAGAAATTTGTTGTATATGTGTCTGAAATTTGAGGCTATTATCAAGGTGGATTCCTAAGAATTTTCCCTCAGTGAGTTTTGTGACAGGTGATCTGTTTATCATTATGTTAAGTGGAACATTTGAAGTTCTGTTCCCAAACTGAATGAAATAGGTTTTGTCAATATTGAGAGTAAGTTTGTTAGTCATCATCCAGGTAGATATTTTCTCTAATTCAGCATTTACAGTGTTGGCTAGTATGACTGGGTTTGGGTGAGAGAAGACGTATGTACGTAGTGTCATCTGCAAATAGTATGGGTTTGAGTAGTTGAGATGCATTTGGTAGGTCGTTTATGTAAATGAGAAAGAGAAGTGGGCCAAGGACACTTCCCTGTGGGACACCAACTGTAATTGGTTGTGAAGAAGAATTAGCTCCATTTGTGTACACATATTGGCTTCTGTTGCTAAGGTATGACTTTAGGTAGTTGAGGGAGTGCCCTCTTATACCATAGTGTGATAATTTTACGTGCAACAAATCATGGTCAACTGTATCAAAAGCTTTACGTAAATCAATGAAGATGCCCAGTGGGACTTCTTTTTTCTCAGGAGCGGTGTATATTAGTTCTAGCATATGTATAATACCATCATTTGTGTTTTTATTAGGCCTGAATCCAAACTGACAGGGGTTGAGTATGTTGTGGGTGAGGTAGGAATAGATCCAACAATGAATTATTTTTTCAAAGATTTTAGAGAGAAGGGGTAAGTTAGATATTAGCCTATAGTTATTCAGGTCTGCTTGATCTTCTCCTTTATGCTCCTTTATGTATCGGGGTAACCCTAGCTATTTTGAAAATTGATGGGAAGGTGGAGGATTCAATGGATTTATTAAAGTGTTGCAATAAGTGGTGACAGTACTTGAGAAGCTTTTTTGTATATAAAAGTTGGTAAGTTATTTAAATCTCCTGCCTTGCTTTTTAGTGTGTTGATGATAAGCGAGACTTCTTGTGGATTGGTCGGAGCTAGGAATAGTGTATTTGGGTAGGTGCATGTAAGGTAGTCGTTAAGTGGGGTGTTTGAGCTTGGGATTTTGCTCGCCAGGTTTTTTCCTATGATATGATGGAGAAGAAAGCATTGAGTCTGCTGTTTCAGTGGGTGGTAGTAGTGGTTCATCTGGTTTTGTTAGTTTAATTGTTTTGTTTCTGGATATCTTTTTAGTTCCTAGAATTTCAGATAGGGTTTTCCAGGTCTTTTTCATATCACCTTTTAAGTTATGTAATCTGTTCTCATAGTACAGTAGTGTACAATTTTTTTGACCACCTTATCAGGCTAGTTAGGATTGACGAGTAACGTTTTGTTTGGTCTCTGGTTATTTGTCCCATTCTGTACTGTTTTTCATATAGGTGCTTTATATTAATGGATTTGAGGATGCTGGGTGTTAGCCAGAGACTGTTCAGTCTCTTAGCTGTGATCTGTTTATTGTTTTTCGGGCAATGCATGTTTATAGAGGTATCTGGATTTAACAGCCTTTGTCCTTTAGATTCAATATAAATTTACCTAATGGACCATAATAATAATTGACACTTTTGAATTTAATAGACTAAATGCAAAAAAAATTTACACAGTGGACCATAACAATAACAGACAATTCTGGATATAAGAGATTTTGTCCATTGTTTCCGGACAATGTTGGGAAACAGATTCTGACATTTAAATTCAAAATACATTAAATCAGGGTTCATTAAATTGAGGTTTTACTGAATTGTATAATAAGTCAAAATGTGGGTAGACATGGTAACTTACTTTGTTCTGGCCACAAATCTGGACTGGAGCGGTCAAGTTTCTCAAGGCTTAGTAAAGATGGCTCCATCTCTGTAAATAACTAACTACTTGAGTACAGTATCATATTTGATGGTACTGTATATACTTACATGCTAAAAATTTAGACTAGTTTAAGTAACAGTACTCATAAAAGTACAGGCTGTGAGCAGATTTCAGGTAAATTGGCTTGGAGACTGCAGATTTGGGTAAAATGTACAAAAATAAAAGATACCAATTTGGAGAAAGAATAAATTTATCAGTGAAAATTTCTTCTGTAGACAAAATGGATGAGAAAAATGTTTTCTGAAGCTGTTCATAATTGTAGGTTAATCAACAACAAACATCTATCATTAAATTCTGATAATTTTTATATACTATATACAGAAATTGGCATTATGTTTACTGTCTTATTTAATTGTTTTCATTCTTCAGTTCATAAAAAAAAAAAAGTTTCATTTTTTCACTTGAAAGCTGGGAGCAGGGGGATGCTATTTTTTACTTCATTTTCAGAATGTGTTTGCCATCGAAGATACTTGACAATAAATCTGCAGAAAGCATGACTAGAATTCTACTCACTGCCTTTGTTAGTGCTTATAGTGGCATGTCAGACTGCAGGTACATATGATGATCCTGAACATTCTGTTTGTATTATTAACCCAGGATAACTCAATAAAGTCAGGGCATCATTTAAGACATTTTGTTTCCACTGGGATCCTTTAACACACTCCCCCAGGATGCAACCCACACCTGTCACCTGACAAAATTAATCAACTGAAATCAAAATATTTGTTTCTAAGAGCATACATATGGAGGTTAAAATAAAGGAGAAGCTTATTTGATTACAGGTTTGATATACTATGCCATAAAAATGATGCAATACAAAAGTAAGCTCAAAAGAAAGCCACTTAATATGCAAAGAATATCAGGCAAACTAATCCTAAAACTTACATATTACTTAATTCTAGTCTTTGCACATAATGTTAGGCATTGTGTGCAGCGTGAGTAATTCATTTCTGAGGCCTGGTGGCAAAAGCTTCTGCTTCACATACTGAGGGTCCGGGTTCGATTCCCGGCAAGGGTGTTAACATAAGGGCGTTTCCTTACACCGGTTGTCCATGTTCACCCATCAGTAAAAATGGGTACCTGGATGTTAGTCGACCGGTGTGGGTCGCATCCTAGGACAAAATTGACGTAATTTCCCGAAATGCTCTGCATATCAAGCGGCTTTCTATATAGTAGTATGTCATTGATGTCAGCTAGGCCTGTATACCTTGTACATGTACTTGTAGAAATAAACATATTAAATATTAAATAAATATTAAACAAGGTGCTTGATAATCAAAAAAATTAAAGTGTTAAAGTTGACTATCTATGGAGAAAGAATTTACGTTGGGTACAAAGATACAGGCTTAAATGATACACTGGATAATGGCAGATAGTTGACATTAAATTATAACAGTTCAATTAGGTTCACTTTATGGAGTGGTAAAATTAAGGTGGTGACAATAATTCCTGAGTAGTATTTCCCTTTACTTGATAAGATATTTAAATTAAAAAGAGTAAAAAAGTATGTTTGTGACAAACAAGTGTATTTTTGAGAGAATACCCACTGTTTTGAAAATTTTCTTAGAAATGTTTTGGATGTTTGTGTTCAGTTTTAATTTGCGATACAGCCAGGATGTACATGTACTTGTAGTAAATAAAGATATTATTATATTATTTGCCCTTTCGTAAAATTCAGACAGTTTTGTCTGCCCACCAAAAGGATTCTGTTCCCTATGCCTATTTCACATGTGCTATTACATATCCCTCAGTGTTGTAAAAAACTATACATCTTGTAGAAATAAACTATATATATTTATTTCCCACACACTCGTCATCTGCATAATAATAATAATAATAATAATAATAATAATAATTTTTATTTCAATGCATGTTACAAGTGTACAATGTTATTGGTAGTTACAAATATAATACAATTATAAAACTGTAATGCAAGGAGAGCCACTGGCATGCCATGGCATTAGGGGCAGTTTATTCTAGAGACTTATTCACTAAGTACTTAATGCTAAAGAAATTGATTGAGTTTATTCTAGTTCTATATTATTTAAATTATTAAATGGTTATACATACTATTTAAAGACAATACAAGAGAAATTGGTTGAGTTTAATCTAGTTGTAGAATTTATTTCAAATTACAGTATGTTGATGCTATACTAGTATAATAACAATACTAGAAATAGTTTTAGAGTTTCATCTAGGTATATATTTTATTTCAAATTAAGAAAATGATGATACTATAAGATTTTAAATGACAATATGATGATATAAGATTGCAACAAGTGTTTTTTTTTTTTTTTTTTTTTTTTTTTTTTTTTTTTTTTTTTTTTTTTTTTTTTTTTTTTTTTTTTTTTTTTTTTTTTTTTTTTTTTTTTTTTTTTTTTTTAATATTAGCATGTAGATTTTATAAGTAGTATGAAGGACACATGAATAGAGTAATGGAATATTTTTTAGGTGAGTTTGTTTCAGTTTAATTATAGCCTGGAGTATGCTGTCTGTAGGAATTTTATTATATTACTGCCCTTTCTGGTAATGAGTGGTCTCAAAAGTGATTTATGTTTTATGCCTATTCACAGATTCCATAGGTGAATAAATGGGTAGATATAGAATGATATAGTATTTCAGAGCTGGTTGAGGCCATGCCATATGAGTTTGCACTTAACACTAATGGCCATGTTTTAAAGCATTGCTGCATTGCAAAATAGACAAATGCAAAACAATACGAGTATTTTTTTCAGAAATGTCTCGAGTTGAGTGCACACGGAGTTTTTTTGAGGGTAGTAATTACCCTGATCTTGAAAGTTCCCTCCCTCAGTAGTCTCCATCTTGTTTGTTTACACTCGCCTCTGACGTCACCACCTTACATTTCTTAATGTCCAAATATTAATAATTTCAATTATTTTTTTATTTCTTTGTAAAGCTTACAATGTGAGGTTTACATATTACAAAAAATCAAGACACTAGCATGCTTAGGTTTGCTAATAATAACGAATAATAATAATAATAATCAATACTAATGAATATTAAATAATATAATTCAATAATATTTGAATAATAATAATCAATAATATTTGAATAATTATTATCAATATTAATGAATTTGCGAGAAATGCTCTGCATAACAAGCGGCTTTCTATAGTCTATAAGCCATTAGATTAAGCTGCCCTCAATGCCATGGCATGTCAGTGGCTCTCCTTGCACTTCTATGTAAACTTCTATGTAAAATTGCGAAGAAATAAATATTTGTATTTGTATTTGTATGTAGTAGTATGTCAATGATGTCAGCTAGGCCTCTATACCTTGTACATGTACTTGTAGAAATAAAGAAATTATTAAATTATTATTAATCCAAGATATCGCTACCCGGACTCAGGTACGGGTACCTAGCTCCTGGAGTCGGAACCTGAACCCGGGTGCTAGAAAGTGAACCCGAGGTAAGTTTCTTTAGATATAGGTACACAGAAGTACAATTATCATACATAGTAACATATGTGTTAATTACCTAGGATAACCCCCCAAAAAAGTCAGACAAAGGGATTTAATGCCATTAGAGGGAGGGGTCGGTATTCGTACCATAAATCGGGTCCTGTACCCGATATCGGGTACTAGGGCCCACGTGGACGTATAGTATTGATTGTATCCATGATTATTATTATTTGTAATGATTATTATTTACGGGTACCTAATGAATGAAGCTACAGATAGGGAGGAGAGTGTTTTCTTGTATAGTTATCATTCGTGTACCTATTATTGTAAGCTGATCCTTTCTTTTAATGTTAATAACTCAGTTGACTTTATTCCTGTTGTACTTCCTTTTATTGTAAGTAATTTTCACAAAGCTGAGTTATATAGGTGTTTTAAGTTTTAAGGTTTAATAATAAGATGTCACAAAGACCCCAATGGAAATAAGTCACTTTGACTTTTTTGGGGGTTATCCTAGGTAATTTACACTATGTATGATAA